>CABHPP010124676.1:0-41445 GCA_902168425.1 Peromyscus attwateri
ATGAAAGACCCCCAGCCTCCCCGCCTAGCCTAGCTTAGCTTAGCTGTTTTTGAATAAAGCCTGAGAGGTACTGAGGAGTTCAGTTAACGGTCATGGAGTAAACAGAACATTTGTGGTTAGCCACCTGGCCCCAGAGCGAGGAACTAAAAGGTCAGAAAAACACCCTGTACCCTAGACAAAAGCCAAGCCAGCAGGCGTGGCGAGCTTGGGGAAAAACCACGAGCTGTCCTGGGTTTGAACCTGGCCTCATTTGAATCATCCAATCAGAGCCCTGTAACCCTGCATCTCGCTTCTGTAACCATGCCTCCAGCTGCTCGACCCTATAAGAACCCCCTGCTTCAGCCTGTGGGCGCGCCAGTCACTTGAGTTTCTTGAGAGACTGTGTCGCCCCGGGTACCCGTGTTCCTGAATAAAGCCTCTTGCTGTTTGCATCTGACTCGTGGTCTCGGTGTGATCCTTGGGCGAGGGTCTCTCCTGAGGGAAGACTGCCTTCAGGGGTCTTTCAACTAAAATCTGGAAATCTTGATTTCGTACTCAGTGGTTTGTACAATACTTTTTAGTAATACTCCATCAACTCTATGCAGTATTACATTATTCTCTTTAATCATAATTATCAAAATGAGAACTGGTGCCCTGAAAGAAGGACAAAATTATGGTCTTAAAAATACTTCTCTGGGAGCAAAGCATATTGGCACATGCATGGAAAGATGTTGAGGAGACACCACATTTTTATATGCTAATCTATAAAAGTAAAAGTTACTTCTCTGGCTTAAATATAAGAACTTATGAGAAATAATAAGTGAATAATCACACTAAACCATAAAATCACTAAAATGAAAAAATTATTTTGAAGTATGCAATTAACCGAATTTATATGAACTATGATTGTTTCTTGATACTCTAGTCAAAGTTTTTTGCTTTTGTTAACTTAGATTTCTAGTCATACTGTTTGTTTCTTAATGGGATATACTGATTTTTTTCAATCTTATATCTGTTTAAATCTCACTTTATATAAGCTAAGCACAATGTTTTTTTCTTTTCAAAGAATAGAGTCATAATTATCAAGATAAACCAAAATTTTAAATGATATACTGAAAAATAAAACGAGATTCTGTATCAGATATTACCTCCCTTGTAGCATGAATCTTAAAAGGTCTTTAAGGATTTATTAATAAAAACAAACCCGGAGCCAGATATTGGGGTGAACGCTGAAAGATCAGAGAAACAGAACATGCCACAGCTAAATTTACCTCACCAACTCCTCAGATGATCTTGTTTCCTCAGATTGAAAGCCTCTGAATCCTCATCTCAGCTGAACTGCTGCTGAAAGCCTAAAAGCATCACAGGACTCTAGTTCGTGATCCTCAGCGCCTTATATACCTTTCTGCTTCCTGCCATCACTTCCTGGGATTAAAGGCGTGTGTCACCATGCCTGGCTGTTTCCAGTGTGGCCTTGAACTCACAGAAATCCAGATGGATCTCTGCCTCCGGAATGCTAGGATTAAAGGTGTGTATGCCACCATTTCCTGACCTCTATGTCTATCTAAGTGGCTGTTCTATTCTCTGACCCCAGGTAAATTTATTAGGGTGCAAAATATATTGGGGAACACAATATCAACACATTCCCTTAGCTGAGTTTTAAGTCACATCAACAAGCATAAATCCAAGATCTCCAGACCAATTTAATTCTGAAAGAGTCAACCAAATTTTGGTTAATTCTACCTGGCATTCTTTTAGCCACAGATATTTATTTATTCTCTCCTATTCAATTTGATATGTACTCGTGCAAAAATGATATCTCAAGAAACTTTGTGAATTATATGATTCTTTAACCTTCATAATGTCAGAGAATTTCTTTCTAATTTCATTAATTGAACTATTACAACACAGATATTTAACCTGTATTTAAATATTGATATCCTTTATACAATACAGACAAATTGAGTGTTGATTTTCTTCTTTATTCTTATCCAAACCTTGGTCTGATTATCTAATACTTAGGACCTTATCAAAAAATCAAGGAAAAAAATTATGTACATAATGAGACATATTGTGTGATTCCATTCACATGAAGTCCAATACACACAGAAAGAAAGAATATTATGCTTGGTAAGGGGGTTTTGAGACAAGATTATCAAAATAATGTCCAGTGGGTACACAATTTCTCTTTGACAAGATGAAACATTTCTGTAGTGAGGAAGCATGGAGTTGACATTGTGAATGTACTTAATGTCACTGAATTATACCCTTTAAAGTGGTTACTAATGTGTTATGTGAGAATTATCACAGTAAAACAAAGTTTAAAATTAGTAGTGAGACTGAAACACAAAGGAGGCTAGTGGGAGTTGTGAGGCCAATGGAGAAGTTATTGAGATACAAACTGTGTCCAAAACACTTTATACACTGGCCTTGTATTGGTCTTATGTAATAATGTATACTAGGAAGCAAGGAAATGGGTTGAAAATATGGGAAAATTAATAAGTTCTCCTTTGCTCTATTGTCTATTTGTGTTTTAATCTATTTAATATCATTCTAAATAGCCACAAAATAAATATTCCAATTATTAGCATGGATTTTATATTCATCTTATTTGCAATGCCAATTTCATAAATAAACACAAATTATTAACTCAAAATCAGCCACTGGTATTACACAATATCTTATATCTGTAGACTTTTTTCTCATATGAGTAGTTTCAATGCCACTCAGCACTAGCTCTGTTGCTTCAATTCATTTTACATGTGTATTTTCTATTTTAGGTTTACAGTTGGCAAGCAGGGACTAAAACAAAAGGCACTACCAATTGCTTTGTCTTAGCTGTTCCTTCCATGTCACCATTTTTGGCAAAAGTTGTTAGCAAATATAGAGAAAATACAGTATAACAGACATGGTAGGTTCCTAGATTGTTCATAGAACTATTCCCTATCTTTCTACTGAGATGGAAATTTGATCTACCTGGCTTTCAGACGTTCACTACTCATTTGTATACATAAAATGTATTCTTCGTTTAGGTTTACTATATCATAGAACCTTTACAAAATAGTAGTTTGTGTCTAGAAAAATCTTTTGTTCAAGAGATGCTGCATAGTGTTGTGACAAATAGTGCACACAGACAGAGCACACATATCTCCTTTACACAATATCTAGACTCTGGTAACTTATCATATTTTACTTACAAAAACTAAGCTCAAAAATTTAATTATTCAATTCCAGATAGAAGACAAATTCCCTTCAACTCTGCAGTCATTCTACCTCAATGGGTATCTCAAAGATATAATTTGCTTTACAGCTGAAGATAAAACCTAATTTCTCCCATTAAACTAACTCTACTAACAAAATACTGTGCCCTTTATGTTACTTCATACAGAAAGAGCGCACACAGTGAATCGGGTGACAGCCTCAGAGTCAAGCAGTGCTTGATCGTCATTTACCTTCATCCTTTTTGATGTCATGATATTATTTGTTTTAAATTATCATTTGTTGAGTAAATTATTTATTATCCAATGTCTCTCCACAGCTGTTGTTCCTTTCTTATTAGCATTGAGAAAATTCAAATTTAATAGAACATTATGTAATCTATTTCTGGGGGGGGTTGTTACCCCTTTCTGTTTATTTAGTATATTCTTTAGAGTTTGATTTGATCTTTATATGACTGCTTGGCCTGTAGGATTATGTGACAAGACATTAGGAGGCATTTGGGAAAAGACTGACATGTCACAGAAGTTGTTCGCAATCATACATTTCCTATATAAGTCCATGACAATGGAAAACTTGATATGATACCCTTGTCAAATAAACAGTACAGAATTTTTGCATCTGAAATACATAGATCTAGGTTGGGGTAGATTAAAGCAGAGTTAGAATCATATGCTTATGACCTCTAGTCAAATGTTAGTTCCAAAACTTAATTTTCCAGTGGCATGTGAGACCATGTAACTAAACTCTCCCTTTCAGTTTAATTATATGAAGATAATAAATGCATTATGTTTATATACTAAGAACTGATACATGATAGATTTTTCCTTTTTTAAACCTTTACTATTGACAAATTTTTTTATGAAATTCTGAGGCTTCCAACACATTTCCTATCAATAGTTTATTGATCTTGTCATTACCTTGTGCTATAGGGCCTGGCAGACCCATATGGGATCAGATGTGAGTTATATATAAAGGATGCTTCCTATTCCTGATTTATACCTTGTAACTGATTAAATAACAGAGTTAATTCTGAATTATCAGGGATAAAATTTGCAGTCTCAATATGTAAGATCACCCTTTCAGCATACTGAGAGTCAGTAACTATGTTGAGAGGTTCCAAAAAATCCATTAATACCAACAGAATAGCATACAATTCCAATTTTTGAGCAGAATTATGAGAAGAGAACCACTTTACTTAAATTTTCTGATTTTTAACCTGCCTTTTCTTGTTTGTTAGCATCTAACATGTATAAAATGTACAGGCTCCAGGTATGGGTGTTTCCCAAACAATTCGAGGCAGAATCTAATCAGTTCTCTTTATTAGTTGAATTCTGTCACTTTTGGGATATTTGCTGTTAATTTCTCCCCAAAAAATTACTGCAAGCTCTTTGCCAAGGTTCACTTTCTGCCCATAATTTGTCAATCTCATCCTTACTTAAAGGTACAACAATTTCTGCTGGGTCTATTCCTGCTAATTGACGAAGTCTGAATTTTCCTTTTAAAATCAAGTCAGAGATCTTTTCAAAGTTTTTAATTTTTTACTCTGTTTATTTGGTAGAAATATCCATTCCAATATAATATCTTCCCTCTGCATTAAAATTCCTGTAGGAGAATGCCTACGGGGTAAAAATAACCAAAATGCAATCAAGCTTTGGATCCACATGATCTGCATGTCCTTCCTGTACTTTCTTTTCAATCAAGGCCAATTCTCTCCCAGCTTCAGCTGATAATTCTTTTGGACTATTTAAGTCCTTGTCACCTTCTAAGGTTTTGAACAAATTACTCAGTTCATCATTTTTTACCCCAACAAAAGTTTGTAGGTGGGAAATGTCATTGAATAATGTTTGAAAGTCATTAAGAGTCTGTAATCAATCTCTCCTAATTTGCACCTTTTAGGGTCTAATTTTTTTAGACCTATTTTATATCCTAAATAATTAATAGAATCTCCTGTTTGTATCTTTTCAGGAGCAATTTGTAATCTCCAAAAAGGCAAATTTTCTTTACTTCTTCAAACATTCTCTGTCCTTCTGGTCCTATACATTCAAGCCATCTGGCACTCTGTTTCACTTGAGATAATGTTCCAGTCCCTAACAGGCGAACATTTACCTCCTGAAGAGGCCAATTTGGATGTCAAAATTCTGGTGCAGTTAATGTAACATCCACACCTGTGTCTAATAAACCTTCCAAGAGAACATCATTTATTCTTATTTTTAATTTGGGTCTTTGTTCATTTATAGAAGTTTGCCAAAAAATTCACTTTATGGTTTCTCCTGAATTTTCTATTCTCTCTGCTACAGCTGTTCAATCACCCAGTGCAGCCTGGTTTATTCCAATAGGCATTTGGTTATTTAATTGCTCTGAGAATTGGGTTCCTCTATGATGGCAGGAAAGGTCAGAACTGAATTTGCTATGGGGGCCTGAATCAGGCCCCTCTGGGAGTTTCCCAAGGACAGAGGCAAAGGATTACCTTGTCTGTCCCTTGTTGATCTACATTGTTGGTCCAATGTTTACCCTTACCATACCTTCTGCATAATTCAGAAGGGAGGGACATTCTGCTGCCATTGTTCCTTGAATAAAAATTCTTTCTAGGAATGCCCTGTCTATAATCCCTTTTCAAATGACCTTGTTTAATACAACCAAAACATCTGACATTATTTTTCCTCAAAGCTTTTGAAATAACCTCTCCTATCCACATCTCATCATCTTCATGAGACTCAATATTAATTGTGTCCCTTGTCCAATCCTCCAAGGGTTCTGATCTGGCCTTTAATGGTCTGATTATTCTCTTGCATGCTGCATTTGTGGTCTCCAAAGCCAAAGATTCAATTATTATCTGTCTAGCTTCTGAATTTGTTATCATTCTATTTACTGCTAAAGACAGCCTTTGTAAGAAATCCATGGAGGATTCTCTGGGGCCCTGTATAACTTTGTAAATGATTCATTTTTTTCCTGCTTCCTCAATTCTATACCATGCATTCATGGCTGCCATGCAGCATAGAATTAAATTTTGGTTGTCATATAAACATTGTCTTTGTATATCAGTGTATTCGCCTTCTTCAAGAAGGTGATCCTGGGAAATTTCCACATCTCTAGTCCTACATGTTGCTCTATTGTTTTAGCCTCCTCTTTGAGCAATGTTCTCAATTGTAATTGTGCCCTGGCTTCTAGGACAGCTGTAATAAATTCTTTTCAGTCCTGAGGACAATTCTATTACAAGTTGACCACAAGTTTAACATCTGCTTTACAAATGGAGAATGCATACCATGTGAGACTATACCTTCTTTAAATCTCCTCAAATCTAACATTTCCACTGGAGTCCAATTAGCTTGTATACACCCTTGAGCAGGTAGTTCCTGTAAGGTTACCAGATAGATTAAGTTTGGTTGTTTGAAAACAGGCCCTCTCTCTGTAACCATATAATTTAATACTGAAATATTTTCACCTTTAAATTCTTCTGTCTTGGTCTGAATTTCTCTATAATTTATTTTAACAGGTTTTTGTAAAGTCAATCCTGAGCTAGGTTCACCTTTGAATTGTCCTGTCTGGGTATGAATTTCTCTATGATTCATTTTAACAGGTTTTTCTAAAGCTTTTATCTAGGCACTTAAATTGACCAACCTTTTTAATGCTAAAATAAAGATGATCAAACAAATAATATTTATAATTGATGTTGCATACATCCCTTCAACTTTAATTATCATTTCATTTAGTTGTTCCATTTTTAGACTGTCTAATGTGTTATCAAACAGAGACCAAAGTCCTTCCCTTGTAAAAATGTTTCCCATTTTTTAATGTGGGAAAAATTTCTCTTTTAACTAATTTCATGCTTTAAGATATCTTAATTGACTTAACAAATCTGTCAACTGCATAGAACAGTACAAATCTGAGAGAATTTCAAAGCAGCTACCTACTGTGGTGGCAGTCTGAGATGGAAATCCAGAGAGA
Organism: Peromyscus attwateri; assembly: GCA_902168425.1. Taxonomy (NCBI): domain Eukaryota; kingdom Metazoa; phylum Chordata; class Mammalia; order Rodentia; family Cricetidae; genus Peromyscus; species Peromyscus attwateri. The sequence goes on from CABHPP010124676.1 coordinate 7,144, forward strand.
ATGGGGGGGGAGCCAGAAGAATGAAGGCCAAAGAGATTCTGGTCAAGTGCTCAGGCCTGAGTCATGCAGCTGGGCCTGGGGCTAGAAGCTCTGTAAGTCCATAAGCAGTCCGGTCTCATATAGCTCTGACCACTTGCAGCTCCGTCCATGTGCAGCGTTCAGCTCTGGTGGAGCTAGGGCATACAAGGTCACAGGCAAGTGGCTATTTTGTGAAATCCTGCCCCATAGTTGGACACTAAATGTAAACGAATTTCTAAATGGTCTTATTAAATAAAAAACATGGAAGCAAATATAGGGGTGAAAGCCATAGAGATCAGGGAAATAGGAAAAGCCATCAGCGACCCTTACCTCACCAACTCTGCAGCTTCCAAATGTGAACTACTCTGTCTACCCACACCTTTATATGCCTTGCTTTTCTGCACCCTCATTGGTTATTAGCCCAGCTACCTCACTTCCTTGTCACTGCCTATCTGTACAGACCTCCAGGTCTCTATGTTTGGTACTGGGATTAAAGGCATATATCACCAAGCTTGGCTCTGTTACCTAGTATGTCCTTGAAAACACAGAGATCCTGACTGCTAAGTGATTGGATTAAGGGCATGTGCTGCCTGACTTTGTTTACTTAAAATGGCTGGCCTTTTCTCTCTGATATCCAGACAAGCTTTATTAATCAAAGCACAAGTAAAATATCACCACAGTTTTCAACATGCATGGGTTTAATGCAATTTTAAGGCTATAGTACTGAAACCAAGTTATGTATTTATTTATGTCTTTAATGCATTAATTTTTCACTTTTTCTCTATGAATCTTTATGATTCTCATGTTCATATTCCCTATTGTAGATTAATTTCTAAAGGTCTTGTTAATACAAACAAACCTGGAGCCATGTACTGGGGTGGATGTTGAAATAACACAGCAACAGAACAAGCCACATTCAACCCCACCTTGCCAATTCCTCAGCTGATCTAGTTTCCTCACACTGAAAGCCTCTGAGTCCTCATCCAAATGGATCTTAGCTTAACTGCTGCTAAAAGCCTAAAAGCTTAAAAAGCCTCTAGTTCCTGGTCCTCATGCCTTATATACCATCACTTCCTGGGATAAAGGTGTGTGTCACCATGCCTGACTGTTTTCAGTATGGCCTTGAACTCACAGAGATTCAGATGGATCTCTGCCTCCAGAATGCTAGGATTAAAGGTGTGTGCTACCACTACCTAACCTCTAAGTTTAATATATGCATGCTTTTTTCTCTGACACCAAGATAAGTTTATTGGGGTGCATAATATATCAACCACACCCTCTGTATTTTATTTGTGTCTTTCAAAAAATTAAAATATGTTTATCATCCAATTCTTTCAATTCAATACTTTCAGCTTTTGACATTTTGATGTGCATTCATCTCAATCTCCAATTTTCACTGTTACCAAAAGATGATGCATTTGAGTGTTTATGTGTTTTGAAATTTCTTTTGATCTCTAATTGTCTGTTGAATAAATCACACTCAAAATGATATACTTTACATTGTATAAAGATCAAGTAGGCAGGACTGATTGAAATTTCTTCAAAGGGCCCTAGAGCACTCAATCTCTGAAGAGTGCATGGATTATCACTCTGCAGAAAGAAAATAAATTGTCTCATAGTCATTTAATTTAAATATCCAAGAAAATATGTGAAAAAAGGAGAGGTGAAATAAAAAAAAACAAGAATCAAAATACAAACTAGTAATTTGAAAAAATCCAAACAGGTTCATATTTGCCATTATAAAATTTGTGATCCTTATGAATATAAAATTATGAGTGAGGTGTTAGTATGACTGTACTAAATAGTTGTGGCTCTCATAATAATCATCTCTTTACAGTAACTCCATCATAGGCTGATAAGAAAAATAGGAATCAAATTAAATCAAAACAAATAAACAACAACAAAAGAGAGGATGTAAGTAAATCATAAGTAGAGTCAAAGCCAGATGCTAGTACTATTTTGGTAAGATCTTTACATGATATTCAGAAGTGAGTGGATTCAAATAAGCAAGGGCAGAACAAAAAAAAAAATAACAGTCACTTTTGTGTGAAAAGGTTACCTTGATTCCACCTCAAATTTTATGTTTGCACTAAAGAAATAATAATTCTCTGCTGAGTTTGGTCAGTATAATTAAAAAATATTCAATTGCATATTTATGACTCTCCATCTATTATGCATCTTCATTGGTGTGACTAGAGGAAAAGTAGAGGGTACTACAAGATATATCAATCACTTGGACTGAAATTCCAAGATATAGATCTTCTGGCTGTTCATACCACACACTCATTCCAATATGAGACCCATGTCCTATTTTGTTCCTCTATTCTTTCACTGTGTGGGATCTCTCACTGTCCCTTCAGGTCAATATGAGTTTTTCTAATATTTAGTCACATTAAGATATCCTTTAATAGAAGTAATTTTCTCCATTCCAGTTCTATTGTGTTCTGCTTCTGTTGTATGTTGGATATTATGTTAATAATATAGTCATAGTTATGGTTTCTATTGCTGTGAAAAAACACCATGACCACTGCAACTATTATAAAGGAAAACATTTCATTGCAGTGGTAGCTCACTTGCAGTTCAGAGGTTCAGTACGTTATCATCATGGCAGCACATGGCTGAGTAGAGGCAGACATGTTGCTAGAGAAGTAAATGAGAGTCCTGTATCTTGCAGGCAACAGGCAATAGTCTCATTGCCACACTGAAGGAAGCTTTTGCAAAAAAGACTTCAAAGCCTGCCCCCACAGTCAGACACTTCCTCCAACAAGACCATACCTATTCCATCAAAGCCACAACTCCTAACATTGCCACCCTGTTTGGTGGCCATTCTATTTCAAACCACCACTAGTACTATATTATGTATAATATATAGTAATTTAGTAATATATCTGTGTCACTACATTTCTGCAGAAATCTGTTTGCTGCATTGCTATCTCTTTAAATCCACTGTTCTCTGCATTATTTTTCTGGTATATGCTGTCCTTCTGACCTACTAATTCTTCCTGTTTCTGCTATTTCAGTACTTTTATATTACTGGACCTATAGACAGAATACATTTTTGCTTTAGTTATTTGAATTGTTCATGCCTATATTACCCTTTTTAATTTGCTGAGAGAGGTTTCCTAGAAACTCTATTTCAATATTTGCAACTACATTGTTTTCTACAATTTTATATCATATTATTTTCCTCACATTACTTCATTTTTAATTATTTTTTTAAATTTTATAATTAATTTAATTTTTCATAGCAGCCACAGATTCCCCTGTCCTCCCTCTTCCCGCCCTCCCCTCACCCTCTGTCCTCCCCGCAATCCACCTCCCATTCCCATCTCCTCCAGGGCAAGGACTCCCCTGTGAATTCAGCTCAGCCTGGTAGATTCAGTCCAGGCAGGTCCAGTCCCCTCCTCCCTTCACCCAGGCTGAGCAAAGTGTCCCTGCATAGACCCCAGGTTCCAAATAGCCAGCTCATGCACTAAGGACAGGTCCTGGTCCCACTGCCTGGGGGCCTCCCAAACAGTTCAAGCTAATCGACTGTTTTACTTATCCAGAGGGCCTGATCCAGTTCCATGGGGGCTCCTCAGCTATTGGTTCATAGTTCATGTGTTTCTACTAGTTTGGCTATTTGTTCCTGTGCTTTTTCCAATCATGGTCTCAACATCTCTTGCTCATACAATCCCTCCTCTCTCTCACCAACTGGACTCCCAGAGCTCCACCGGGGGCCTGGCCATGGATCTCTGCATGTGCTTCCATCAGTCATTGGATGAGAGTTCTATCATGACAGTTAGAGTTTTTGGCCATCTGCATCTCCTGCTCCCCTAAGCTCTCTTTCCCCCGACCCTTGCCCTTCATTAACCCCCTCATGACCAGTTTGCTCATGTAGATCTCATCCATTTCTCTGTTGTTGGGTGATCCCTGTGTCTTTCTTAGGGTCCTCTTTACTAGGTAGCCTCCCTGGAGTTGTGAGTAGCAGTCTAGTCATCCTTTGCTTTACATCTAGTATCCACCTATGAGTGAGTACATACCATGTTTGTCTTTCTGAGTCTGGGTTAACTTACTCAGGGTGATTTTTTCTAGATCCCTCCATTTGCCTGCAAACCTCATGATGTCATTGTTTTTCTCTGCTGAGTAGTACTCCATTGTGTATATGTACCACATTTTATTTATCTATTCTTCAGTTGAAGGGCATCGAGGTTGTTTCCAGGTTCTGGCTATTACAAACAATGCTGCTATGAACATAGTTGAGCATGTGCCCTTGTGGTATGGTTGAGCATTCCTTGGGTATATGCCCAAGAGTGGTATAGCTGGGTCTTGGGGGAGATTGATTCCCAGTTTTCTAAGAAAGCATCATATTGATTTCCAAAGTGGCTGCACAAGCTTGCATTCCCACCAAGAGTGGAGGAGAGTTCCCTTTGCTCCACATCCTCTCTAGCATAACCTATCTTCAGTGTTTTTGATCTTAGCCATTCTGATGGGTGTAAGGTGATATCTCAGAGTCGTTTTGATTTGCATTTCCCTGATGATTAGGGATGTTGAGCATGGTACAATGGAAAAAAGAAAGCATCTTCAATAAATAGTGATGAAATAACTGGATGTCAACATGTAGAAGGCTGCAAATAGACCCATATCTGTCACCATGAACAAAACTTAAGTCCAAGTGGATCAAAGACCTCAACATAAATCCAGTTACTCCAAACCTGATAGAAGAGAAAGTAGGAAGTAGTCTTGAATGCATTGGCACCAGAGATCACTTCCTAAATATAACACCAGTAGCACAGACACTGAGAGAAACAATTAATCAATGGGACCTCTTGAAACTGAAAAGCTTTTGTAGAGCAAAGGACATGGTCAACAAGACAAAGTGACAGCCTACAGAACGGGAAAAGATCTTCACCAACCCCACATCTGACAGAGGGCTGATATTCAGAATATATAAAGAACTCAAGAAATTAGACATCAAAATGCCCAACAGTCCAATTAAGAAATGGGCTATAGAGCTAAACAGAGAATTCTCAACAGAGGACGCTCAAATGGCTGAAAGACATTTAAGGAATTGCTCTACTTCATTGATTTTTAAAATATATTCCTTTTATTTTGTTTTAAAAAACAATGATGCTTATTCATCAATAGTGATACTATTTAGAATTATGATATATAGTTAAATAAGCAAATTTTTTTCTCTGTGTTTTCAAATCACTGGCATATTACTCTTTGAGATTCAGGGACAATATATATTAGTACTACCAGGTATTGACAGAGTTTTCAAAATTCCTGTTTAAAGAACATACACCAGGTTTAGCATTACTTTCAAAGAACTACAGTCTTTAGGAATATTCCATTAAAAATTTTAAAATTCAGGTCTTTCGGTTACAGCCCCTCATGGAATCAGATTTATTTATTTGAGTTTATTGTCTATTCTTCATCAATACAATGCATACTTATGACAGAAATTGTTTTTAATTAACATTTACTTTTGAGTGTGGAATATACACATATTATGAAAACAAGGTATAGAGTTCTGACACGTTTCATTCTTTTTTCTAGTAGTAGTTTCTTGCAAAATTAACTATGATGTAATGATCAATGCATTAGCATTGGTTCCAAATTATAGAATATTTATCAGCAAAAGGCCAAAAGTACATTTCGTTTGAAATATTATGTTAAGATTTCAGTTAGCAAGATAAATTATAGGCTTGCTTTTTTCTGTTGATAAATGTACAAATTATTCTCTTTAAAATGTTTCTTGTTTTTGAGAATTTCCTAAATGTATACAATAAAATATGATCATATTTACTCCAATAACTCCAGTCAACTCTTCCTATATCTCCCTTAACACATCATGTTCTGTATGGTATATTTAACTTATCCTAATAAGTTACAAAAAAAGTGTAGGTTTGTGATCTTTTGTAGCTTATTTCAGCAGTAATAACTGCCTTAATTATGGTAATAAAAACATTAAAAGAAACCAAGATCAGTGAAAATACCAAAGGAATTACTCAATTAAAATTTGTAAAAAAGATTTTTTTCATTTTTAAATGGCTAGTCACCTTTCTATCTTATAAACTTTCAGGTAATAATGTAGTGGGTAGCTGTTCCAGCTTTGACTTGGAAGTACCACCTGTAATGAGGCTTCTGCTAACTGCCCTGCCTACCTATGACCTGCCCCTGAGGTGGGACCAAGACAGAAGCCCTTAAGACTCAAGATCTGGATGAGCTGGCTCTCTTGGTTCCTTGTGATCCTAGATGCTGGATGTAGACCAAGGAGAGTTCTCCAGAGAATAACACTGGCCTGCACTTCACCTCTCCTGGATCCTGTAACTAATCCCTTTATTGGCTATAAGTTACCCCCAAATAAACCTCCTTTCCGACTATGTGAAGTTGCCTTAATAAATCCCCCAATGCTGGGCGGTGGTGGCGCACGCCTTTAATCCCAGCACTCGGGAGGCAGAGGCAGGCGGATCTTTGTGAGTTCCAGGCCAGCCTGGTCTACAGCATGAGATCCAGGAAAGGCACAAAACTACACAGAGAAACCCTATCTCGAAAAACCAAATAAATACATACATACATACATACATAAATAAAAATAAATCCCCCAATATAATAATGTTACATTAAGTATGAAAATACATATTTCATAGAATTTTTTTATGTATTTAAGCAATTTAAAAAAATCTTAAATCAAGTTGACTATGCAAAATCAGTACCTATCAGCTCCTGACTACTAAATTAGAACATTATACAGATTACAACTAATGCATTATATAAGTATCCTAATCAGAAAATACATAACATCCATTGTGATATTAGACAAAAAACATGATTAGCTGCAAGGAAATCAATCTACAAATGTACAAAAATAGCATATTGTCTACTTTCACACAGCAGTATCTGGAGGAAGGCTACTCTTTGTCAGTTTCAGTCAGTACTACTCAGTATTTTGAAATGGAGATCAGTCATGCATTTCTGCAGTAAAATTTGCTCAATCTTGCAACTACTCAAGTAATGGAGATACAGTAAAATAGCAGGAATATTTGTACACCTAAGATATGACACAAATATTTGACTGTTCAAATGTATTTATAATTATAAACTGTACTTCCAATTAGAAGAGGAAATATGTATCCAAAGATAATAGTGAACAATTTTAGCTACTAGTCACTAATCTTCTTGCTTTAACCACAGTAACTTCTTAAGACATAGATAACATATTCTGCTACAGCCTATTTTTTTCCTGCAAGAGATTTTCTGGCTACACATGTGAAATTTAGCCCCTGGCACACGCACATCTTACTAAGGTAAAAGAAACAGCTTAAAGAAATGCTAAGTAAGAAGCAACATAATGGCTTTAGTAAGCCACTCTACTTTCTTCATGAATAAAAATAGGAATGCTACATACAAAATACTGTATTACTTAAAGATAAATGTACCTCATTGAGATTTATAGAAAAGAGTACATAATACAAAATAGACTGTGGCTCAGAACCATTATTCCATGCTCTAAGATTAGCAATGTCTTCTTGACTAGCCACAGTGTGCTAGATAGAATACATTATTGTATAAATAATAAAACATGCTATTATATATCATGTATAATATATAAGAAGTGAATATTATTTCCAGTTCTAACATAATTGGAAGAAATAGATGTTATTATGGTATGAAAATGAAATTTCCATAACAGACTCACGTGTTGAATTCTTGATTCTCATCCTGTGGTATTATTATTGGAGCTTCTGGGAACCAATAGAAACTTGGGCCTGGTTGGAGACAGCAGGTCACTGGAAACTTCCCTTTAAGCATACAGAATCCTTAGTATCTTCCTTGTTTTTTTCATTCAGTCAGTGGCACCATGGATTAATGACTGAGAACTCTGACATTAGGAGCCAAAATAAATTCTCTTTTATTGAAATGTAGTATAAGAATAGAGTTGTCTGCAGGGAATTCTGATGCTTGTGAAAAAACTCTAATAAAACAAGACTATAGTCTTACAGACTCAGTTTCTTAAAAAAAAAAACAAGGACTCATTCTTAGAATGTGGTTTCATGCTCATCCCTGGTATATCAGAGAAGAGTGAGTTTACTTCAGCTGTTGTTTTTCATATGTCTCTATGGAAAAACATTTTTGTCACATGTGGCTTGTCCTTGTGATTGTACATTTTACTCACATGTTTCCTACTAATCCTCAGAGTATAAATTTTCTGATGCTCTGAAGGAAGTTAGCTATTGCATGAGAATTTAGCCTCCCTCATTTATCAGCTCCATTCTCCATCTCTAGAGCAATAAACATGCATTTTCTTAAGTTAATAATTTCAGATACTCTGTCATGGCAACAAGAAAATTCAACACAGAAAATTGAAGCCAGAAACATAAAATAGTTGTGATTAAATTATAATTGTTTGGTTTTTTGGTCTCTGGAACTGCTTTGTGAAAGAAACTAGGAGACTTTGTAATGTGGGAGCCAGAAAATGAACATACCATAAGCAGTATTTAATGACCAGTTCTGGTAAGAAGTTGTAACATCATGAAGATAGGAAAGCAGATTATAAAAGCCAAGCCCATGAGACTTCAGCCATGAACAGACTTTATTTATTTATTTATTTATTTATTTATTTATTTATTTATTTATTTTAGTTTTTCAAGACAGGGTTTCTCTGTGTAGTTTTGGTGCTTGTCCTGGATCTCACTCTGTAGAACATATGGGCCTTTAACTCATGAGAGATCCACCTGGCTCTGCCTCTGGAGTCCTGGGATTAAATACATGCCCCACCACCACCTGGCAATAGGTATTTATTGAGCAAAGTTAATCTGACAAAGGAGTCTGTGCTCTGCAATTGAGAGTGCCCAAGTTTAAACATGACTGATTAATTAATCTAGTATTAGAAATTTTGAGATGGTTTATCATACAGGCTGTGGCATTGTTATTGCTAGCTGCATTTAGATTAATTTACAGTAAGAAAAAGGAGCCAAAATCAGAAAAAAGAAAAATTATAAGAATCACAAGTCTTCAAAGACCTATAGAATATGGCATTTAAAATGTTTTAAGAACTTTGACTTTCTGAACATTGAGACATGTCTGTTCCTGGCAGCACCAATCTACTTCAGAGAAGATAATGGGCATTAAAGAAACTCATTATAGAGTTTGCTTTCTTTGTGGAAAAAGTAAACTACTGGGCAAAAAAGTGCCTTTGCATCAACTACTTGATAAAATATTGTATCATCTGGACATGCAGGACCCATAGGAAAGTGACCACTGAACTTTGCAAGTTGAGATGGTCCTTCAGGTTCCTGCTTTGCAGAAGAAACTGCCAGACATTCTACAGGACACAAAGAGAAGTGACTGAGAGACTCTAGGCCTGTAGACTGAAGAATGGATGCCCCCATGTCGCAGAAGAACTTCGGGTAACTGTCCAGGTAGCCAGCTGTCTCTGTCATTCTAGATTTTTGGAAGTTGCTTACAATGCTCTTCCTGTTTACTTAGGTAATATATGTCCTTCTGAGGTCTTTGATGTAGTTGAAGACTAGATAGTTATAATTTTCCTTGGTTCTGATAAAAGATAAATTAGCTATGAAACTTTAAACTCACAAATATAAAATAGAATATTTTCTTTAATTTTAGAAAATACAAATAGAATAGATATTGTACCTATAATTCTTGCTTGATAACTGTTATGTTATATGTAATTTTACTATGTTGTAGTTAAAACCTTCCTTTTAAATAGAAAGTAAAGGGGAAATGATGGATGATATTGCTCTGTATGCTGTGAATGTGTTGCTCTGATTGGTTGATAAATAAAATGCTGATTGGCCAGTAGTCAGGCAGGAAGGATATAGGTTGAATAAGCAAACAAGGAGAATTCTGGGAAGAGGAAGAATGAGTCAGGAGATGCCAGCCTGCCATCCAGAGAGCAGCATGTAAAGGCATGCATGTAAAGCCACAGAACATGTGGCAACATATAGATTAACAGAAGTGGGCTGAATTTAAATGTAAGAACTAGTCAGTGGTAGGCCTTAGCTAATGGGTGAGCAGTTTTAATTTAAAAAAAAAAGGCTGGAAATAAGGAAGCCACAGTTTTTGAAGACATTAGCATGATTTAAAACACATTAATTATTGTTCACATGAAAACAGGGAAGGTGGATGGAGAAGACCACAGGAATTGGCCAAATTCCAACACATTGAAACCTAAATGGTCTGAAATACTAACACTGACCAAAGCAATTATACTTAGGAAAAGAGCACTTTCATAGTACCTGGGGTATCCAGTTAAAACAGGCTTCCTTGAAATTTTTCTGTCCAGAATTTGTTTCATGATCACTCAAGATGGCAGAGGTAAGTGTGAACAAGAGTAAAGAGGACCTAGCTAATTTTTGAAGTTGTGATGGAACTCGGGGTCATCTGTATTGATGCTAGTTCTGCAAGCAGCAGAGTTCAAGAGTTGTAGTATGATGGAGGATTTTATCTCATGTCATAGCAAACTATGATAGTCCAGACATGACCAAAAACAATTCATGGAGAAAGTATTTTACTTCATTTACTTTCCATTTCACAGCCCATGATTGAAGGAAGTCAGGGCAGTCACTCAAACAAGGCAGGAACCCAGAAGCAGGGACTGATGCAGAGACCATGGAAAGATATTGATTACTGTATTTTTCTGGCTTACTAGTTCGCATTCTTATACTAAAGAATACTACCTACCCAAAGCTCAGTCATATACTCATGATATATTTATTGGTGTTAAATTTGTTTTTAAATATGTGAATCTTTTTTAAAAAAAAATTATGGTGGAGAAGAAAGTTTACTTTAGATATGTGGAAGAGAAAAGCCAGAGTCAGAGACACCTGGGAGAGTCATAACTTTAACATAGGTGGAGAGAGGGGAGGGAAAAGGAAAGAGAGAAAATAGGTGCATCAGCCAGCAGGCCCAAAGAGGACGGGTAACCAATATGGCTGGATTATATAAGAAAGGACAGCTCAGTAAGAGCAACCCACTCTGACATCTGGGCTGGAGTATTTTAGGGTATGGCACCAGGAGGACCTTATACCAGGTAGGGTCTGAGGAATGCTGGGAGAACCTGGTGGCCAGGTCTGCTTTGATATATTAAGTAGGCATCTCAGCTGTTTGTCCCAGGTTTGAAACTTAACATTCTAACCTTTTGTTGATAATAAATGATAAGGGGTGAAGACATGTCACAATCTTCTCTATGAATACTTCATGTTGACACTGGGACATCAGTGTTTGATACTGTATTTTAAAATGATGTGCATCAGCCTTGGAGGGTAGAGACAAGGGGCACAGGGAAGGAAGTCACTCATACCATCCAGGCAGCTCCCATGTGGAAAGTTTTATTATTAAAGGGGGAATGGAGAGGGGAAGAGAGAAAATGAGAAAGAAAGAGAGGGAAAGGGAGAGTGTTAATGTGCGCACACCCTAGTAACAAAAGAAAAGTAGGAAGAAGAGAGAGAAGTGGTGGGGTTTTCTCTTTAAGAGGGCTTTACATAAGATGACCTTGTTAGGACATAAGTGGGTCCTCAAGGGGTGGGTCTGAATGCTAATATGCTGTGGGATGTTCTGTATGTTAAATATGTTGCTCTGATTGGTTAATAAATAAAACACTGATTGGCCAGTAGCCAGGCAGGAAGTATAGGCGGGACAAGCAGAGAAGAGAATTCTGGGAGGTGGAAGGCTGAGGTGGAGAGACACTGCCTTCCACTGCCATGACAAGCAAGATGTAAGGTCCCAGTAAGCCATGAGCCACGTGGCAAAGTATAGACTAATAGAAATGGGTTAATTTAAGATAGAAGAACTAGATAACAAGAAGCCTGCCACAGCCATACAGTTTGTAAACAATATAAGTCTCTATGTGTTTACTTGGTTGGGTCTAAGCAGTGGCGGGACTGGCAGGTGAGAGAGATTTGTCCTAACCGTGGGCCAGGCAAAACCAAAAAACTCCAGCTACACTATTATTCCTCCTTTTTGATTATTATCAAAAGGTGAGTTATAGATAACAAGTGAGGGGGTGGGAATGAGTGTTCCGAATTCTTGAGACTGCTTCCTGCTGATTTTGGGAGCAAATGGAGAGGGGGAAGTTGGGAGTCATGGTCATGCACAGTGGGAGGTGTGAGTGAAGAAGCATTCAGTTAGCTGTCATTATGGAGACCTCAAGAATCTGTTCTTTGAGGGAGCTGAGAAGGCAGGTTGCTAGGGAAAAAAATAGATTGTTGTCATTGGCCTCATGAACAGGGCTAGCCATAGGAGGATTGATAACTGTCAGAAAGAATGGGATGGAGAAGTACCCTGGTTGTACATAACAGGCAAGGGTGAATGAGCAAGACTTGAGAACAGATATGTCCTGCATTGGGACATCTTGGAAAACCAGGTTCCAGTTGCTGGGTATGTGGCCATTTGGGCCTGGAGAGGTGGTACCAGCAGTGAGGTCCCCAGAGCTCAGGGAAATGGCATACCAAATTGAGGGATGGTGTGTTCCAGCAATACAGGAACCATCACATCTGCTATTTCTCTGGAGGTGGGAAATGCCTCTATCCATCCTTTAATATGTCAACAAATTGGGAGAGAATAGAGTTTTATAAGTGGGCATGTTGGTGAAGTTAGCCTGACAGCATTTACCTAGTTAGTGTCCTTGTTTGGTACAGCGGCTGGTGGAGTATCTGAAAATTTGGCCTTGGCATGAGTCTGGCAGGAGGGGTGGATCTGTGCAGGAACCTGCAAATGTCTGTAAAACAACTGGAACAGATTTACATCTTAGTGTCATAGCAAAAGCTATGGCTTTGGGTTAAAAGTTATGAACATTTTCAAGGGCTTGGTTTCAGCCCAATGGAACACATCGATAAATCTATAACCAGAGGAAATTTACTGAATGGAAGTGTTGAGTGAGTGAAGGAGGAGGGAGACTTCTATACCCTCTCTACTGCTAACCTGTCTCTAAAAGCTGGGACCAGTAAAGCCCACAGAAATTTAAGGACTCCCAAGACAGTATGTAGTCAGTGCTCTATCAGTTTATCAAAACTGCATCAGTTTTAAAACTCTGAATCTCTGAAATTACATCTGAAACCAATTTATCCTGTAGCATAAAGTCTATGAATGAGGCACACCTGTCTGTACTTTTAACAGGAAACTTACTAATGAGCCACCAAGATGTTTGTAGTCTTGGGGTTAGGAGAGAACTATAAAATTGGCAAGTCTATTAGTACCCTGGTCATCAAACTCCACCAGATCTGAGAAGGATAACTAAATGAACAGAAATGAGATGACTTTCCTATCTTCATCTTCACATAAACAAACCTTAAAGCACCTGCTTTTTATCTAATTCACTAGGAGATACTGAGAGCAGTCATTGCAAAGTGAATTCATCCCATTTTTGAGTCTGGTAGCAAGGTGAATTATGTCTAGACTTAGTATTAGCTTTATGATTAGTATTAGTAGTAATATTAGATTATTATTAGGCCTGTGACCTTTACATAGAGAACTGAGAAGGCAGTTGAACTGATAAAGCCTGGACATTAAACAGCAAGATCTGAGAAGGATAAATTTTATCTGAGTTAGTGATTGAAAGTGACAGAGACTTACTTGCTGGCTACCTAGACAGTCACTCCAGGGTACTCCATGGATACTGAGGGTAGAGATCTCAAGGCAACAACATCAGTCTTCAGCTGCCAGGCCCAGAACTGCCGGGCCTCAGATGATATGACAGTTGTGGGGTAGGAACTTGTAGAGAGGACCAGGCTAGCTTGTCTAGGCAAAAGTGAGTCAATGAATTCCTCAGAGTCCTGTTGTCATTTCTGTTGTCTGAAGAAAGCCCTGGCAGCAGTCGAGGTGAAAGGTAGTAGTTGAGGTAAAAGTTAGGTTTTTGCCCAGTGGCTGGTGTTGCCACTCTGGAGAAGTTTCAGGTGGAGGTTCTTTGGCTGTGGATATTGCTCTGTATGCTGTGAATGTGCTGCTCTGATTGGTTAATAAATAAAATGATGATTGGCCAGTAGCTAGGCAGGAAGTATAGGTGGGACAAAGAGAGAGGAGAATTCTGGGAACAAGAAGGCTGAGTCAGGAGTCACCAGCCAGACACAGAGTAAGCAAGATGTAAAGATACCAGTAAGCCACAAGCCACTTGGAAAGGTATAGATTTGTAGAAATGGGTTAATTTAAGATGTAAGATCTAGTTAGCAAGAAGCCTGAGCCATTAGGCCATACAGTTTTAATTAATATAAGCCTCTGTGTGTTTATTTGGGTCTGAGTGGCTGCGGGCCTGGGTGGGACTGGAGAAAACTTACATTCTTCTGTGTCCATATGTCTTCGTTGGAGGAAATAAGGGTGCTGCCAGGAGCTAGTGTGTCTCTCTGTCATGAAAAGCTTTTTAATTAAACATTTTAAATGAAATATTCTGCAGATGTCTGAGCATTTGAGGACTGTCTGTCTATTAGGTATGAATGACTGACTATCAGCCTGTGTTCCCTAACAGTCTTCAATATGTTAGCAGCTTTTATAAGACTAGGACTTACTGTCTCCTAAGAAGGCAAAGAATAGTGACGGGGAAAAGATCCCATGGCCAAATGGAAACAGGACAAAAGGGGTTTGTGAGTTGGGGTGTGGCCCAACTCTGAGAAAAGGACCCTTCAGTGGACCAGAAACTCCATCATAGAAAATATATTTTGCTTATCAGATAATCCATTTATCAAACATATGATATCATTTATTTAGATCTCTAGAAGCTTGGTGTTGAACATTTGGCAAAGACATAGGTGTGAATCTCTAAGTTAGCTTTTGTTAAACTGAATAGACCTTCATAAATTTAAATTTCTATTATCATATAGAGTATACTATAAAACAGTGCTCAATCAAATATAGCTTTACATTTCTATCATCATACAAAAAGTCCATACTAATCCAAAGTATTTGAAGCTTGTTGCTTCCTTACTCTAGAAGGAGATAAACTGAATAGAGAGGTCATCAGGACTAAATGTATTTATTTAACCTTAGTAAACCTTAGTAAAAGATAGCTACCAGCCATGTGGCCATCTACATCATGGTGAGGTCACCAGTCAAGAAGGGGGAGAGCCATGTGGTTGCTGCTCAAAACATGTTTGTTTGTTTTTTTTAATAGGTAAATCCAAGTCACCTGCATATACACAGAGAGATATATTAAATAGGAGTTGCATAAATGAGAAGAAAGAAAGTGGAGAATTATTTCTTCGATCCCCGACTGTCTGGCCCAATGCAATACTGAGGCCAGTCTTACATCCAGGCGGATGTAAGCCCTGCCAGAAACCCAGTTGCCAGTACTGAATGGAAGGCAAAGCTACTGGTGAATGAAAGAGCAGATTTGTTACAGGCGAGAGGGAGCGTACCTGCCACAGGTGGAGCAGAGTAGTAAGGTCCTAGCGTGAAGTGGGTATACTCGCCTGGCCCTGCCAAGGTATGCCACCAAGCAAACATGCCACAGGCAACAGAGTTAGTGCAAGAAGTTTAAGGGAGGAGGAGAGCAAAAGAGTGAAAGAGTGGGAATTTGGGGGGTGGGGCAGGCCCTGATCACTCACAGCAGTCATACATATCCCGAAAAATATAGCACAGTTCTCATGGAAGAGAGGGGGAAAAGAAGTAACTACATCCTGTAGTTGTGGGCATCCCCAGGACTAAAGAGAGGACTGAAAGAGGACCAAGCCTTTAAGAGGCTCAACGGTGGAGGGTTGGTCTGGATTAGCCTGGCTAAGCCAGAGGAGTTTCAGCACCTGGTACCAGGTTTTTTTGTAGAGGTCAGAAGGCCTCTGAGAGTGAAGCCATCCCTAGAAAAAGGTCAGGAATGGTGTTGCAAATGCCCAGTAGGGCCTAATGAAACTGCAGGATTGCAGCTTCAAGGGTGATGGAATGGGGTCAGGTTAAGAGAGCCAGCCATCCCTCAGGCAGCAGTTCACCCTGCTTGGGCCCCAGGGAGGAGCTTACCACCATTCCCCAGAGATTTGGGGGGGTTGGGGAAAATGTTTAGAATGACTCCGGGGAAATTTACACAATTGTCTGGGTGGGTGGGGATGGAGTGTTGAGCAATGGATGAGCCAGAAGGTGAGCCTGTTGTGGGTCAAGGGTCCGAGCATGCCTGAGACTGAGGAACTGCCAGGAGAGTCCCCCAAGTTTTCATGGCAGCAATGTTGTGTTTTAAAAACAACACGGTGGCCTTGGCAGGTGGGCACAGGGACAGAAAGTCCTTCACACTATGCAGGCAGCACCCATGTGGAAATTTTTATTATTAAAGGGGGAAGGGAGAGGTGAAGAGAGAGAAAGAGAGAGAGGGAGGGAGAGAAAGCGAGAGTGGAGGTGTGCATGCCCTCTTGACAAGAGAAAGGAAGAAGAAAGAGAAGGTGGAGGAGTTTTTTCTTAAAGAGGACTTAATGTAAGATGACCTTGTCAGGACGTAGGAGGGTCCCCAAGGGGTGGGTCTGAGTGCTAACATTCCAGACCCAAAGAAGCTGATTGCTGGTTAAGTCTGGGAAATCTGGCTGTTTCATTTGCTTTTCAGGCTCTGTGGTACCATTTGAGGGTAGGGAATTCCAGGCAGCATTGGAGTAGTTTATGAGGCTGAACCACCTGGGGCTAGCTGCTTTGAAGCTGTTCAGGATGCAGATTTTGAGGGAAAACCGGGATCTGGTGAGTTGCTGTAGCTCTCTTCAGTTTATTTGAAATCTGCTAGGACAGATAGACTAGGGAGAGAAGGTAAAGTCAAGGAATTTGGGGGAAATTTATATTTTATTTTATTTTTTGGTTTTTCGAGACAGGGTTTCTCTGTGTAGCTTTGCACCTTTCCTGGAACTCACTTGGTAGCCCAGGCTGGCCTCGAACTCACAAAGATCTGCCTGGCTCTGCCTCCTGAGGCTGGGATTAAAGGCGTATCATAAGTGTACATTTGGAACTTCCAGGCCTGTGGTCCTGGTAGCTGGGAGAGGGGAGTCCCCAGACCAGGAGAGAGAGAGAGATCCCACCCTCAGGAATAGGTGAAATAGGCAAGTGAGGAAATATGCTGTTAATTGCCAGTACTTATCTGGAGTCCATTTGACCTGTGAGTGGTGGATTCAAATCAGTTCCTTGAAGCTTACAAGATTGTTTTAGACCCTTACAGTTTAAGATCTTATATCCTCCAACTTTTGCAACTTGTATTTATACAATGTATGATATTTTTTAGACTCTCCTAACTTACAATAAACTTTAAACTTTTTTCTAGCCAATTCTTTACCATGAGACACAGGTGGCTGATTATTGAGAGCAGTCATAGTAAAGTATATATATATATATATATATATATATATATGTATGTATGTATATGTATATATACTTTATATATATACTTTATATATATACTATATATATATATATACTTTATATATATATTATATGTGTGTGTATATATATATGTATAGCAATTTTTGAGAGC
The DNA here is from genome assembly GCA_902168425.1 of Peromyscus attwateri. NCBI lineage: Eukaryota > Metazoa > Chordata > Mammalia > Rodentia > Cricetidae > Peromyscus > Peromyscus attwateri. Next base: position 24,584 of record CABHPP010124676.1, read on the forward strand.
AGTGTTCACTGAAATCATAGAGATAAAAGATTTTTAAGAGTGGTAAGTAGACACTTAGAGAAGAGAAACTTGGAAGTGGAGAGTAGAACAAGTTTAGATATTAGAGATTTGGCGATCATTAGTTTTGTGAAGTCACAGTTATAATTTGTGAAAATTTGGAAATCAAGTGCATCCATTTTCGGCCATTGATTTGTACTGAGGCCTAGCTGTAATAATAAAATCTGAGCCCATGGAGAAAGAGATAGGGTGGCAAGTGTTAGTAGAGAGACCCAGACAGGTGTAGCAGGCCAGACCTGAGAGATGGGAGTAGCTGATTGGGATAAAGTGTCTTACGACAAGAATTTCCAACCTGGGCATTCATAAGTATAATGAGAAACTTGTCAGAGAGAAACATGTTCCAAATCACAGAGTAAAGGCATCCCTTGTCCTTATGATTAGAGCCCAGTGTGGGTGAGAGGAGCTTCCTGGCACACCTATGTGGCTTTTTAGTAAAGAAGCCAGGCAGCTTGTGGTGACTCTTATCCGTTAGAGAAGGATAGGGAAGGAGAGTAGGAGAAAAAGGAGATGTTCAAGTGGCTGTAGAAGGTCAGAGGCATAAACATGTAGGTTCCCATAGGGAGGACAGAGCAGGCCAGAGCCTACAGAAAAGAGAGACAAAGGATTAGAAAGCAGATACAGGGAAGCAGCAGCTGAAGAATCAGACTAGAATTTGGAATCAAATTTTGCAGGTGGCAAAAGCCAACAGATACAGACAATCCATATATACCTTTGGATAATCAGATCAGCAGGTTGGTTTAGAGTGACTGAGCTCCTTAATGAGGGAACTCATTTATGCCACTCTCTAGTTTCTGCACAGGATGAATAACAAAATAAATAAAAAAGAAAGAACATGACTGGTCTTGAGTTTCAGAGCAAGATGAATGAAAAATAAAAAAATAAAAAGGGAAAGACATGATTGTTTCTAGGTATGGTGGCAGAGAAAGTTTATTGTAGGTACAAGGGATAGGATAGCCAGAGGCAGGGGCATCTGGGAGAATTCAGAGTGAACATGAGTCTAGGCCATCTGAAGAGAAAAGGAAGAGGAAGGGAGAGGGGAGAGAGCAGATCCAGATGCAGCAACCAGGAGGCTCAAAAGAACAAGTTAGTGAATCTTTTGTGGAGTCTTAGACTAAATACATACGGGATGAGATAAAGAGTTGGATAACCAGTAATTTCATATATACTCCGAGATTAGGATTGTATTTTTTTCTCAAAAAGGTTTAATGTAAATTCATACTTCTTTAAATATTAGTTATATTTAATAATAAAATATATACTTAAATCTAAATATATTTAATATCATAAATATAAGCTAATCATATAAAACTTGTACAGCTATTTTTGTAATGATGTACCCATACATGTCAGTAGAAGTTCAATGCTCTATCCATTGAACAACAGAGCCACACTGATATACACATGAATGTATATGCATTATTAAATAAAGACAAAATTACCTCTATGAGTTATTTTATAGTTTATTATATGTTTTATCTAATTTTAATGCACATTTATTGTAAAGAATAAGATGCAATGTGAAAGTGATGTTTAAGAAGTTTGACAGTGGTTACTCTCCTGCATGTCATAAGGAATTTTAATTTGTATCACTTCTATCATTACCCATAGATATTTAGAGTATTGCTTTAAATAGTTCCAAATACATTTTAAACTGAAATTCTCTTTTTTTTCTGCCTCACTAATACAACCTGTTAAAGCCAATAAAGCATTTAAGAGCTACTTAGGACTAAGTGATCTCAGGGGAACAGTGCTTTCCAGGGAAATCATAATGGGATAGAGACTTTCCTTTCTGGGTCACTACTTTGAAAGTAGCTTAGGTTATAAGTGATGGAAAGTCATTACTGCTCAATGGCCTATGTGAAATCAAGTGGTAGTTTCAGTCCAGTTCCTGGTGAATAGGCATTCACATCCCAGTTGGCATTAATTGGCACGCATGCTGACAGTTTTGTGTGTGGACTAAGGGCTATAGGCATTGTCAATCTAATTGTGAGTCACATGGCTTAGAACAGCAAACAAGCCTAGAAGAAAGCAAGTTCCAAGAATGTAATCATGGGAGAACTTGCAAACCAATTTTGGTCAAGAGTCCCAAGATGGAATATATGTATTTGTTGGATGTATTTCTAATATATGAGGTTCTAGGGTATTTGAATTCCTAACATTGAAAAGATCAATTAAAAACTGATAATTGTTACATAGAGTACATTTGAACATTAATATCAATTTTTAGACTAAATAATTTATAATGTCCTGGCTAGTTACATTGTTGAATATTGCTTTCTTAGATGGCAGGAATAGTCAAGAAACTTTAGAAGAGAAATGGGATATTCCTCATGCAATTTCAATAAAGTACCTTCACTCAAATAGTACTTTAACTATCTATGACAGATCTTCCCAATTAAATATTGACAAGAACCAGGAAGCCAATTTAATCAGAACCTCAGATAATCAAACAAATAAATGTGTATTGAAAGAAGCTGATGATTGCTAATTGTTTTGTATCACGAGGGTTACTAGGTAACTAGATATTTTCTAACCACCCACATCAATTAGGAAATAATGTACTACTGATTATCTTATTGTTTTGAAAAGGCTTTATTCTTTTGATATGACAGCTCCTTATTATTGACACTCTTCATATGAGTACCATTTTTAATTTCATTTCATAGGTGAAAAACTAGTTTTACTGAATTAAAAGTTCTTAATTGAGTTCTACCTAAATAAGGATAGATCAACATTTCACAGTCTATAGTTCATTGAGTCAAAGTCTATGTCTATTATACTACATCATTAGAGAGCTTAAATTGATCAATTATAAACTATTGACAACTAATATTTCATACATATTTAACAAAATGAGATATTTAAAGGAGGTGTGCTCTCATATCCCTGCTAGCTAAGCTAGAATGATGATAAGGTTTGGGATATAGCTCAATGACAGAGAACTTATATGTCATGTATAAGGCTTGGAGTTCAATTCCAAGCACTGGAAAGAAGAGCAAATGAATCTGATGCTGTTTCTGTTGTAGGCAAAATTAAAGAACACCTTTCATGCAGAGCATATTTTAATGTGGGTCTTATGCAGAGTACAGAGTGAAAAATAAAGGAATCTCTTTAAAGGGTAGGAGACAGATATGACTAGTGAGTTCAAACACCAAAGTTTATAACAGGAATGATTGAAGAAGAGCAACAAACAGCATTTACTGCTAGGAGAAGAAAATTGAAAGTAAAATCCGAAGAAGAAAGCAAAAAAAATTAATTCAAGAACTTAAGAATTTAGGCTATTTAGAAATGTAAAAAGAAGTTTTGTTACACATGAAATACAAAAGCAATCCAGGGTCAACTTTTTCTATCTGTATCCCTTCAGGATGCTCTGAGCCCAGAACTCCAGGTTGTGGAGGCCCTTTCAGTTTAAATTGAGTTCTTTCTCTCTCTGTCTCTCTCTCTCACACACATACACATACACAGACACATAGACATGCACACACACACACACACACACACACACACACATTCACATATATCAAACTGAGGAAGGATTACATGGTTGGACAGACACATAAGGATGGGACCAAGAGCCATACACTCTCAAAGTAGAAATAATAAAAATATGTACATAAAAGACATGAATTGTCTTTGTGCACTAATTTGAAATTAGCCAAAAATATACAAATAGAAATAATAAATGATTGGACATCAGCCATCTCAGTGAGCAGATAATTGAGACCAGTCATGTCAAAGTAGAAGCTGTTTAAAAAGGAGGTGTGTGCCACAACTTTTAAACATAAGAACTTAAAAAAATTGTTTCATTTTATTTATGTTTAAGTAAATATAAAATATTGTTTTGAGCAAAAACTTTTAAACACTTCTGGAAATTCTGTGGAATGTTATTTTGAAAACAATAATATGCCTATAGAAAAAGTTCCTCCATTGAGGTTGAGCTTGTCCTGGAGAAGCAGTAAGACCCAGTTTAGCACCAAATATGTTGAATTAGGTAGAGGATTCCTGGTGGAAAATAGTGTGTTTGATCAAATGGAAGTGTGACTGAACAGTAATATGAGTGATTTATGGTTTTCTGATTGATCTCAGTTTTGAAAGAAGATAACTTAAAAAATATCTAAGCAGTTCTAGAATACTTGAACATTGTATTCCTTTTGAAAGGAATTTTTAAAAATTTTGAAAGTTGCTTTGAAAGGAATGACAATTTTTTTGAAGTTTCTGAACATTTGAGAAAAAGATCAATTACAAATAATACTTATGTTAAGAAGTAAATATACCAAAATTTGTCATTTTTGAAATTGTGTGAATCAGAAGCAACAAAGCAGGGCAATATTTTTAAAACGAAGTGGTGGTCTAACCATGATTATTAATGGTTATTAATCGATTATAATTACAGGAGTTGGAAAACTTTCTGTCCTCAGAACTAGGTTTCTTTTCATGTTCTATAATTGAAATGGAACGATATCAACTGAGTCATTCAATGTGTTTAATTTTATAATATTAGTGACATTGAAGCTTCTTTTGATATTACTATTAAATATTGTAGGCAGCATTGCTTCCTAAAATACTAAATAATTTTAGGAAATATCTGCCTTGCTTGTACCCATTGACTTTCTTCTTATTTTGTTTTGCTTGATGCTGTGTCAAGTAGTGCTTTGCTCATCTAATATTAGATAATTCATTTTAAAGATGCTTGACCAGTAAATAAATCTAGTGTTTTGAAACCTGAAATCTTACAGCACTAAAAATGAGGAATTAAATGACCCTGGTGCAATCAAAAATACATGTTTCTTTCATTATTATCCTACCACCTTTATGCTATTTCTATAATATTTCCAGGTATGCTACCAAGAAATACATGTCTGCTTGTTTGGAGGGTAAAGCTGCATTTTTTCTGATGTTGACAATCACCACTAAATCCCTTCTCGTTCTCACAAAGCAAAGCTAAAACACATAAAAACAATAGACTAGAAACCAACAGAAGAAATGGGATTGCTGGGAGATTTTATATGCTTTTTTTCCCACAGATTTTGAGAGAAATAAAGTCTCAGGAGTGTGAATGGCTTTACCTAAGACATTATAAAGAGGGTGTACTTACCATATATGCCTTGTTACTGGAAGACATTAATTTCTTGCTATTTTATCCAGAAGGCTGGAGAGACAATAGTTGTGCAAAATTTAAAATTGATAAATGATATTCACAAATGCTATGTTTTTGTGGTACAGTGGCAGTGAGCACTATTCGTTTCCATCTAGTGAGTGTGAAAAGGCTGCCTTAAACCCAAGTTACTATGTGAACCTAATTGCTCTTTTCTGTGGTGCTCAGAATGAATTCCATGTGCAACACTTGCTCACACTCTACAGATAGAGAACTTGCATAATCATCAGGTGATTATTTCACAGATCATTTTCATCTGTGAAAAGAAACTCATTTCCCTTTTAAAAAAGTTAATCTTCCAACTTCCTCTAGAGTTCTCACCACCACAGGTTTTTCTTCACAAGTCTTCCCCACAATTTTACAAATAAATGGTGTGTAGAAATGAATATCATTCCTTTTTTATTCACCCTAATATTCACAGAATTTTTTCATGGTATTATACTTAGCAATGACTTTATTTGCTAAATATTAATATAGCACTGGGTTAATATCTTTACTAATTGATATTTACTACTAATAAAATTCCTGATATAATAAAATACATTTTTTTGCGTGGATCTATTTTAATTGCATCTCCATAGAATTCTCAGAATGAAACGACAGGCTCACAATCTGTTTATTTTTATATGTTTAACATCGTAGGATTCTATTTTATGTTGTTTAAAGTGTCTGTACCACTTTGGATTCTTGGTCTTAGTGCATGGGGGAACTGAGTATTTTAAATTATATTTTAGCTATTCTACTTTGTGTAGAATTAGGTCCATTACTAGTTTATATAAAAAAGTTCCTTGTTATACATATATAAGCATATATTTTGAACATTTTGTTACAGGCTGTGACTGCCTAAAAGAAGCTTTTCTTTTTTTTTCCCCCATTTTTCTTTATTAAGAAATTTTCTACTCACTCCATGTGCTATCCACAGACCCCCCTCCTCCCTCCTCCCACCCCCCAGCTGTCTTTCCCAAGCCACCCCACATCCCCACATCCCCCAAATCAAGGTCTCCCTTGGGGAGTCAGCAGAGCCCAGCACACTGAGCCTAGGCAGGTCCAAGCCCCTTCCCACTGCACCAAGACTGTGCAAGGTGTCACACTGCACAGGCACCAGATTCCAGAAGCCTATCCATAGACCAGGGACAGATCCCGATCTCCCTGCCTGGGTGCCCTCCAAACAGTTCGAGCCAAACAACCATCTTCCATGTCCAGAGGGCCTAGTCCAGTCCCATGGGGGCTCCACAGCCACCAGTCCACGGGCTTCCAGTAGTGTGGCCATTCATCTCTTCACGTCCTCCCATCATGATCTCGATGTCCCAAGCCTGTAGTATCTCTCCTCTCTCTCATCAATTGGATTCCCAGAGCTCAGCCTGGTGCCTGGCTGTGGATCTCTGTATCTGCCTCCATCTGTCACTGGACAAAGGCTCTATGATGACAGTTAGGTTATTTGCTAGGTTTTCTTTCTATTGGTTCATAGTTTCCTCAAAAGCTATATCTGAAAAGATATGGACTGACAAATGGTTGTAAATAGTTTCTCCAATGGTATTTTTTCATGTATGTCATTGCTTAACATCTTATACCAGCACTATCATACATCTCATGTAGATATTTATGGAGCCATGGTTTGTATTTTACATGTTACTGTCTATAGCTTTCAGCATCATGTTTTGGAGATATTTTCTTTCACTATTGGGTCTTTAGGCACCACTGTTGAAAACCAACAGATGAGGTTTATGTAGTCTTTTTCAGGATACTTCCTTTGTTTAACCTTCTATTACTATTAAATTGCCTAAATTATTCAGGTTTATAGTGAGGGATACAATGTTCATAATATTTTGAAATTAGTTCATAGTAATATTGAAATTTGATAAAGTACCTTTAATCTTTTCTTTATTTTTTAAAACTGGTTTTGAATGATTAGATAATTCACATTTGCTAATTTTATGGCCACACAGCTTGAATTTTCATGAGTTTGCATTGATTTCATAGATTAACTTGTGAAGGGTGGATAGCTGAACATTATTGTATCTTCTAAGTTATGGTCATATTTCATTTGACATTATTTAGTGTCTACTAACATATTCTAATAATAGTGACAATATACAATATGAATAAGTTGTTATAATTGCAGATATTTGATGCTTCTATAAATAAACTTTTTAAAAATAAAACTATAATTTTCCTGAAAAGTGACAATTTACTTTTAGTTGATTTTGTAACATGTAGTCCCAGGAAATGTAGTTATTATTTTCAACTTTTAGTCTATATGCCATAGGGTAGGTTGCTCAGACAAATTTGATGAAGATTTCTATTTTCTACTTTGTATATTGTTAAATATTTTCATCTTACTGGTCTGGGACCTCTGGTACAAGATAAAATGGATGCAATAATTAATAGGAAATCTTACCATATGTATTATATAATTTAATATATTTTAATATATAATGTATTTTTTAATATATGTAGGTTATTAATTTTTCATGCAATGTATTTGACTATGTTTTCAGCTCTTCCAGTTCCTATCAGAACATCCACACCTCCCTACACACCCAACTTTATGTTCTCATTTTCAAATATCAAACTACTTATGAAAATTAGAACAGACAAGCAAAATATCAACAAAATAAACAAATAAAAACTATCATACTGACGCAAATGACCCCCTAAAACTTCTATGCAGTTCACTTATGCTGGCCACCTACTCATTAGCATAATACCTTTGCTGAAGTGTGGTTGATATACCCGGAGACACTCCATTGGAGAAGCCTGATTTTCACTTTCACAGAAGGTAACAATTGCAAATGGCTTCTATGTTAGGGCATTAGGGAGGAGGGTAGGGAATTTTGTCTGCATTTCTTCTTCTCAATGATCAAAATTTGTCTGTTTAGGACTTGTGTAAATTTTATTTGTGTTGTTGCAGTATCTGTGCATCTATGTGTGCATCAGTCCTGTTGTATCCAGATGATATTGTTTCTTTGGAGGAATCCATCACCTCTGACTCTTGCAATATTTTCCTCATCTTGTGCATAGATCCCTGAGACTTGAGGAGAGGGGTTTGATGGAGATTTCCCAATTTAGGATTCAGAGCTCCAAATCTTTCACTCTCTGCACACCTTCCAGTTGTGAGTCTCTGTGCTAATACCCATCTACAACAACAACAGGCTTTTCTGAAGAGTGTTGAGTGAGATGAGCTTTAGTTATTGTTATTTTAGAGTACCTAGTAGTAGTCTAATTTTAAAAATATTAGTTATATTTGATTGGCTGTGGTTAAGTAGTCACTATTATTTCAAGTTTGTTGAAAATGATTAATTATGATAAGTGCTGTATTTTCCTCTTTATAATGACATAATTGTTGTAAAATATATTATTTTAAGAATATAACACATTGAGTTAATCTTCAGAAGTTAATTTAACTTCTTGAGAATATTTCCATGTAAATATGGAGTATAATGAATTTTATATTATGTCTCATTTAATATGCCAAAACTGAAGTTAGTATTAACTAATTCCAGGATGTTGACTACGACTGGATTTGTTCTGTATTCATTTAAAATGCTAAGATAATATTGACTTTAATTGCTCATGGTATTTGTAGCATTTATTATATTATATCCATATGTCCTCCTAGTGGTAAATATCATTCTTCTCTTTGATTTTCTTACTTTTTTTTTTTTCGAGACAGGGTTTCTCTGTGTAGTTTTGCGCCTTTCCTGGAACTCACTCTGTAGCCCAGGCTGACCTCAAATTCACAGAGATCTGCCTACCTTTGCCTCCAGAGAGCTGGGATTAAAGGCATGTGCCACCACTGCCCGGCCGATTTTCTTACATTTTTGTATCTCACTTAATGTATTATACTACCAGGCTTTAAAAAGTGTATCTTACTGTAAATTGTTTAATACAGTTTATAGCTTGTTATTTTTTACTACCCAGAGTCCTTAAAAATCACATAAACAAAAGTGTGTTAGGGAATTTTTTTTTTAAATTATCATGGAATAAAGCATTGGGAAGTTGGAATATGTCCAATGTATGAGAACTTGTTGAAGATATAGGTACATTGATTTGGACTGTTAGGGAATATTCAATGACAATTTTGGAAAAGGAGTGTTTAAACTTTGCTAAGTAGAGCTTTTTGAAAAGAAACAAATCGACCTTTATATTGGATAGAAAATACTAAACCACTCAATTTCTTCAACTAGATTTCTTTGCTTATAATTTGGTTTCACTGTTTTGTGATTCTTCATTTACATTTAAATAGATTTGTCTACAAATGATGAACAAGCTACAATACAAATCTGGGAGTGTAAGACCATTTTGAAGAAGATAATTTACTGACCCTGTAGTCCAAAATGTCATAATGATGTCTTTAGCATTTTATCACATCTATAACTTACTCTATACTCATGAAGAAAATACAATTTGGTATGACTTCTGAATTTGTGGCTTGAACCAGAACATTTCTTCTTCAGTTTATTGTAATGTCATGTAATGCAGCTGTGTGCCTTAAGTATTTAAAGGCTGAGTAGAGGACCAGAGAGTTTATGCTGACTCTAAGGGTTTATATGCTTTTATTAATTTTGGCTTTTGAATAGTACTGTCTACTTGGCTTCTAATATTGACAAGCAAAACAATTTCACATTGGAAATTATGGAGATGTTAAAATTATATCTAATTTTGTCTCTGTAATATTGTAATAAAAGAACACAGACTTTTAGAGAATTCTGAAGGAGTTATGCAAGACATTTAAAAGATGACACTTAGAGATGACATATAAATACATGATCTTGAAATTTGGAAGGTTGAATTCCAATACATTGTTGTGAAGCATCTATTTGAATCAATAGAGTTATCTAAACTTACTGGTCTGCTCTTGGTAGCACTGATATGAATAAAAATGTACATCTAATCAAATTTTCTCTAAAAGTGCCTGATTTATGCACAAGCTTTATTTAAATATGCACAGTAATTAAATATACCCATGTGATATAAATGATCTTCTGAGTAGTCAGTAACCATGCCTTAAGACCTAATTAATTAGGCTAAGGTGTTCTATATTAAAATGGACAGTATTTTGCCCCTCTCCCTTCCATGTCAGCTTGGTCCCACGGGATCATGAGACATCTATCAAATGCCCTGTAGTCCTGGTTAGTCATCTATCCTTTTGTTGATGGAGACCATGAACATACTATCAGGTAGATTCTAACCAGTATCTGCTCCACAGGGAAGAGTGTCAACATTGCTGAAAATCTCCATGTTTCCAAACAAAGCCACAGTCCCTCAGAGCCTTCACTATAACTTCACATAGACAGAACATCTGGTAAAAGGAAAGCTATAGTATACAGAGGTTCCTCTCAACCCCAAGTGCTGCTGAGAACCAGACCTTGAAGTAATCATATAGTAAAGACAGTGATTAACTTTGGCTATCTATATGATCTTAAGCAGTCAGTGAGAAAGTTAAATCAAAGTTAGAATATTTGATAAATACAAAACAAACATGCCAGGTGGAATGATACTACCCTAACTATAATCAAATTAAAGAACTATCATGATTTTTTTAATTCATGAACATACTACTGAATTTATAATTCTGCTCATGCCTCCTGTGCTTTAGAAAGTCTACAAAAACAGATTAAGAAAAAGCCCTTGTCAACATCCCATTGGCAAATAGCGTTAAGACTGAATCTTTACCGGGCGGTGGTGGCACATGCCTTTAATCCCAGCACTCAGGAGGCAGAGGCAAGCAGATCTCTGTGAGTTCGAGGCCAGCCTGGGCTACAGAGTGAGTTCCAGGAAAGGCGCAAAGCTACACAGAGAAACCCTGTCTCGAAAAACAAACAAACAAACAAAATTAAAAAAAAGAAAGAAAAAGAAAAAGAAAAAAAAAAGACTGGATCTTCATAGAAAAAATACCTCAAATCTATTATAATAGTAGTGGCCAACAACTGAAGATACATCTATTGATTTAAGTAGAGGCTTCATAACATATTAAACTTAAACATTCAAAAATTTAATATCATAAATTTGTGTATTATTCCTGTGTCTCATTATTTGAATGTTTTATATAGCTTCCTAAGACCCGCTCTAAAGATTTTTTGTCTGTGCTCTTTTATTTTTAAGTCTTCTCTCATGTATTATACCCGGACTGCAGTTTCCCCTGCATCTGTCCTCCAGTCCATCCTTCCACTTCCTCTCTTCTCTAGATCTGCCCCTGCTCCATTTCTCTTTAGGAAAGGACAGGCCTCTCGAGTCTATCAACCAAACCTGGAATATCAAGTTGCCATAAGACTAGGCACATCCCCTCATTAATGCTGGACAAGCAAACCCAGCAGGAGAAAAAGGTCCCCAAAACAGGCTGCTCCCCCTACTCCCACTCACAATGTTAGGAGTCCCACAAGAGCACTAAGCTACACACCGAAATATTTATGCAGAGGACCTAGGTCAGACTCCAGACCCATTCAGGCTTCCTGGTTGTCAGTTTAGTTTCTGTGAGCCCCTATGAGTCCTGGTTAGTTGTTTCGGTGGGTTTTCTTGTAGTGTCCTTGATACTTCAGGCTCCTACCATCCTTCCTTCACTTTTTATGAAGGATTCCCTGAGCTCTGCCTAATGTTTGGCTGTGGGTTTCTACACCTGCTCTCATCAGTTGCTGGATGGAACCTCTCTGATGACTATTATTGAGGCTCCTGTCTATCCTGTCTAGAAATATTGCAGAGTATCATTAGGAGTCACTTCATTGATTCCCGCCCCCAGCTGTCTTTGGTTCTATCCTAGGCCACTGGACTACCCAGTCTCTTGGTCCTGGCACTGGAAGCTGTCTCGGGGGTGGGCTCCTTCTTATGGCATGATGTTTCAAGCTGGAAGAGTCAATGGTTGGCCACTGCCACAATTTCTCTGCCACATTTACCCCAGCACATATTGCAGAAAGGACAAACAGTAGGTCAAGTTTTGAGATTGGGTTGATGTCCAGATCCCTCCACTGGAAACCTTGCCTTGTTTACAGAAAGTGGCTGGTTCAGGCTCCATATCCCTAATTATGAGGAGTCTTCACTAGGGTCATCCTCATTGATTCTTGGGAAATTTCACTGCACTAGGTTTTTACCTCACTTCCCAAATGACCCCCAATCCAGTTGTTTCTCCCAATAGTCTCTCCCTGCAACCTCCTTCTACTTGATCCCTCCTGTTCTTGCCCCGCCCCCCTCCCTTCCTCCACCCATGATGTCTATTCTATTTTCCCTTCCCAGGGAGACTCATATGTTCCCCCCTGAGCTTTTTTGGTTTCCTAGCTTCTCTGGGTCTGTGGATTGTGCTATCCATTTATAAGTGAGTATATACCATGTTTGTGTTTCTGGGTCTGAGTTACCTCACTCAGGAAGGTATTTTCTAATTCCATCCATTTGACTGCAAATCTCATGTTGTTATGCTTTATAACAGCAGGGTAGTAGGTCTGTGTTCTTTAGCTACAATATTGGCAAAATGTTATTCGATGTACCTTTAATATCCCCATAATATGCAATCTGAAAGTGTCTTGTTGCCAATAGTAGAAGCCAAGTGGACAACACAATTCAGAAGCCAAACTCAATAAAATCATATAGGCCTTTAGAGTTAGCTTGAATTTCGAAGTCATCCACCCAGAATTGAAATATCAGATTCACACAGCTGCATTACATAGCAAAAGCTGAAGGAGAATTCTGCTTCTAATCTCTATTAATCACTGAATTTAATATACTCAACTTTGTGTCTTAAGTTTGTCTACTCTCATTTACAGTCAGCTGAAATCAAGTCATAATTCTGTCACAACTTAACTCTGTCTATCTGGATCTCTTTGATTGCTCTTGAATTCCTGAAAGTCAGCAAAAGTATACTCTTTATCTCTATATGCCCCAATGTCATCCAGAAGCAGAAAGATCAGCCATGTGGATTCAACAACATCCATCTCCTAAATTATTTTAAAGTCTAAAATTCTGAAATTATATAGTGTTATATAATAAAAATAGATTTTAGCAGGCTTGGAGGCCACTGAGGAAAGAGCCTTCTCACTCACAATATCCTGCTCTTCCAAAGTGTCTTATACCAGAAACTGTTCCTAAACTCTCTCAGAGGACACCAACCTTGTCCAGCAGAAGAGAGACTCAAAATGAGAACTACATCCTCCTTTTAACTACTTATTAAAACAAGAGTCAGAAGTACTAACTATGGACATACCACCTTTAAATGTCTCTATATTGTGGTTAAAGATGACAACTTTCCCATACCACAGGAAATAACATACCAGCTTTATTTTCCTAAATTCTTGCCCACCCCTCCAAGTCCTTTAAAATCCTTGATAAAGAGCCTAGATCCCATCCCTGGGCACCAGCCACTCCGGAGAAGACCTGCCCAACTTGGCCCCAGGTTCTGGCCACCGGGCAGGCTCCTTTCTACCCCCACTCCCACCGGGAAGGCTCCCCTTCTCCAAGACCCGGGCAGAACCTGTAATCTCCATGCCCTGCCCCCACGCCCATCATCGCCTGAGACCCCAGCCACTTCCTGAGACATAGAGACCTACCTCCAGCTCCCATCCTGCCCTGGACTTCCCATCTGGACAAGAGAGCTCCCATCTGGACAAGAGAGCTAGAGACTTCCTGAATCTGTCAGCTCTGTCTGGACCAAGTGCGCAGATAAGACCAAGAACGAACCACAAGGAGATGGGCAGACGTCAAGGCAGAAGTACATACAACAAAATGAAGAGCAATACAGCATCACCAGAACCTAGCCCTTCTCCAACATCTAGACTTGAATATCAAAAATTTGAGGATGCAGAAGAAAACAGCGTTATGAATAACATCATGAAGAAGGTAGAAGCTTATATACAGGAAAAGTCAAACAAAAAATGGGAAGAATGCTATTAAAAACTAGAGGAAAGGATAAATAAAGCAGAAGAAAACAATAAAGCCCTGGAAGAAAACAATAAAGCCCTGAAAGAAAAGCATGAAAAAGCAATGAAACAGATGAAGGAAATAGTTCAAGGCCTGAAAAGGGAAATAGAAAAAATGAAAAAGACACAAACAGAGGGAATGCTGGAAATAGAAAATTTGAGTAAACGAACGGGAACTTCAGATGCAAGTATAACCAACAGAATGCAAGAGATGGAAGAGAGGATCTCTGGTATTGAAGATACGGTAGAAGAAATAGATTCACCAGTCAAAGAAAACACTAAAGCCAACAGTCATGACCCAAAATGCCCAAGAAATTTGGGACACCATGAAAAGACCAAACCTTTGAATAATAGGGATAGAGGAGGGAGAAGAATACCAACTCAAAGGCACAGAAAATATATTCAACAAGATCATTGAAGAAAACTTTCCCAACTTAAAGAAGGAAATGCCTATGAAGATACAAGAAGCCTATAGAACACCAAACAGACTAGAGCCCCCCAAAAGTCCCCTTGCCACTTAATAATTAAACAACTAAACATACAGAATAAAGAAAGAATATTAAGAGCAGCAAAGGAAAAAGTCCAAGTGACTTATAAAGGCAAACCCATCAGAATAACACCCGATTTCTTAATGGAGATTTTGAAAGTCAGAGGGACCTGGACAGATGTAATGCAGACACTAAGAGACCATGGATGCCAGCCTAGACTAATATACCCAGCAAAACTTTCAATCATCATAGACGGAGTGAACAAGACATTCCAAGACAAAGCCAGATTTAAGCAATACTTGTCCAAAAACCCAGCCCTACAGAAAGCACTAGAAGGAAAATTCCAACCTAAAGAAGTCAGATACACCCTTGAAAACACAGGCAATAGATAAAGCCACAGCAGTAAACCCCAGAGAAGAGAAGTACACACACACTACCACCAAAAAATAACAGGAATGAACAATCACTGGTCATTAATATCCCTTAATATCAATGGACTTAATTCACCTATTAAAAAGACACAGGCTTACAGAATGGATACGAAAGCAGGACCCATCTTTCTGCTGCATAAAAGAAACACACCTCAAATTCAAAGTCAGACACTACCTAAGAATAAAAGGCTGGGAAAAGACTTTCCAATCAAACGGTCTTAAGAAACAAGCAGGTGTAGCCATCCTGATATCCAGCAAAATAGACTTCAAACTAAAATCAATCAAAAGAGATCAAAAAGGGCATTACATATTCATCACAGGAAAGATCCACCAAGATGAAGTTTCAGTTCTGAACATTTATGCCCCAAACACAAGGGCACCCAAATATGTAAAAGAAACATTACTAAAGATAAACAACATATCAAACCCCACACATTAATAGTGGGAGACTTCAACACCCCACTTTCACCACTGGACAGATCTGCCAAATCGAAACTTAACAGAGAAACAAAGGACTTAACAGATGTTATGACACAAATGGACCTAATTGATACCTACAGAACATTCGATCCTAACAAAAAAGAATATACCTTCTTCTCAGCACCCCATGGAACCTTCTCTAAAATTGACCACATACTTGGACACAAAGCAAATCTCAACAGATACGAAACAATTGGAATAACCTCCTGTGTTCTATCAGAATACCATGGTTTTAAAGTTAGATTTCAACAACAACAAAAACTACAGAAAACCTACAATCTCATGGAAACTGAATAATGCTCAACTGAATCGCCAATAAGCTAAGGAAGAAATAAAGAAAGAAATTAAAGACTTCCTAGAGATTAACCAAAATGAAGATATCACATACCCAAACTTATGGGACACTATGAAAGCAGTACTAAGAGGGAAATTCATAGCACTAAATGCCCACATAAAGAAGATGGAGTAATCTCACACTAGTGACTTAACAGCACACCTGAAAGCTCTAAAACAATAAGAAGCAAAGTCTCCCAGGAAGAATAGATGCCAGGAAATTATCAAAGTGAGAGCTGAAATCAATAAAATAGAAACAAAGAGAACAATACAAAAAAATCAATGAAACAAAGAGTTGGTTCTTTGAGAAAATCAACAAGATAGACAAGCCCTTATGCAAACTAACCAAAAGACAGAGAGAGAGAATCCAAATTAACAAAATCAGAAATGAAAAGGGGGACATAACAACAGACATTGAGGAAATCCAGAGAATCATCAGGTCATACTTCAAAAACCTCTACTCCACAAAACTGGAAAATCTAAAAGAAATGGATAATTTTCTGGATAGGTACCACATACCTAAGTTAAATCAATACCAGAAAAACTATTTAAATAGTCCAATTACCCCTATAGAAATAGAAACAGTCATTAAAAGTCTCCCAACCAAAAAAAGCCCAGGACCAGATGGTTTCAGCGCAGAATTCTACCAGATCTTCAAAGAAGAGTTAATACCAATACTCTTTAAATTGTTCCACACAATAGAAACAGAGGGATCATTACCAAACTCCTTCTATGAGACTACAATTACCCTGATTCCTAAACCAAACAAGGATACAACAAAGAAAGAGAACTACAGACCGATCTTCCTCATGAACATTGATGCAAAAATACTCAATAAAATACTGGCAAACAGACTCCAAGAACACATCAAAACAATTATCCACCATGATCAAGTAGGCTTCATCCCAGGAATGCAAGCGTGGTTCAACATACGAAAGTCCATCAATGTAATACACCATATAAACAAACTCAAAGAAAAAAACCACATGATCATCTCACTAGATGCAGAAAAGGCATT
>CABHPP010124677.1:0-29880 GCA_902168425.1 Peromyscus attwateri
AATGAAAAATGCCTCCCATAGCCTCATGTATGTGTATGTTTGGTTCTCAGGTGGTGGCACTTTTTGGGAGGTTATGGGACCTTCAGAAGACAGCCTTGCTGGAGAAGGTATGTCAGTATGGGTAAGCTTTAAAGGTTTAGAGCCTCTCCCCACTACCTATTTGCTCATTCTTTGCTTCTCTGTTTCCTGTATGTATTAAAATATGATCTCTCTGCTTCCTGTTCATCCTGCCATGCCTTCTCCACCATTATGGATTCCATCCCTCTGGAACTGTATGTTACAATAAATGTTTTCTTCTAAAACAGAAACATATAGCAAGCAAAACACAAAAGAAATCAGAAAAAAATCTCTTTGCATTTATATGTCTATTGTTGTACACTTCTGGGCATGTGGAAATATTCATTCCGTGGCTGATAGCAGATATCTTATGAGAATTGTTTCTGTCCTTCCACCATGTGAGTTCTAGGGACTGAAGTCAGGTCCTCAGTCTTGGTGTCATGTGTCTTTAATGTTGAACCATCTCACTGGCCCAAAAAATTTTTGTTATTCAGGAAAAATGAAAGGTTCCCTTGTGGTGTTACAATTAATATAAGACAGCAATATCCTACCTGGCTGCACTGTTCTTGAGGGGGAACATCACCTCACAGACACATATACCAGGGCTTTTTATGTACTTCAGGTTGATATTAAACTTCAATCTAAACTCTTTAAACTCTCTTTATTATTGTCAAATATTCTGGATAGCATTATTTATTCGTTTGTTGAAGTGCAAATATCTCATATCTATTTGTAGCAGGCTTTAAATTTTAACAATGTCATTTTAGCTCAAGGCAATGTTATATTTTAATGTAGCAATAATTTAATATTGTCTACATTTCCATATTCTGGTGGACAATGAATTCTGATACATTGTCACTAACATATTCAATGACATGATACATTTAATGACATAAAAATGTTCCCCACAAGAGCTTTATAGATGAATAGGCTTACTAATTTGTTTTTTTTTTCTTATTTTCTTTGGAAGTTTGACTACCAACTTTTGACACTATGAGGGCTTATCCCTAAGAGGAAGCTTCCAGGCCAGTTCCAGATGCCTTCCCTCAGTTCCTATGTCTGAAGATTGCAGTATCTTCAACAGTCAAGGCGTAGCTTTTAGTTCCGTACAGCAAGTGATGCAACATCAATAGCCTGTATTGTTCTGGCAGTCTCTTGAACTCTCCTGACCAACAACTCAAAAGGAGATTTCCCATGTCCTAGCACTGTAGAGGAGACTACAAGGTGGGAGAATAACAGTAATCAGAATATACTTTGTCCATGTATGAATTATTAAATAACAAATTCAATAAAAGTTAAAGAAAATAAAAGTGGTCCAAAAAGTTTTGAAAAGATACCAAATCACACCTGTAATCAGAAAAAAATACAAACCATGTTTTACTTTTTGATATTTTTAATATAAAACACTGAAAACATAGTACCCATTGCTATTAAATAGAACAATGAATGTGCAATAAATGGCAGAGATTATATATTTATGACCAAAGAATAAATAACTAGAACTTTTCAAACAATTTTGATTATTGTTTTATGCTCATGGCATTCTTATATATTGGAAACTACATGGTTGAAGGGCACCTCTTTGATTTAAGTTGAGAAACAAAAAAACAAAGTAATTTAGATGGTTAATTATAGTTAATTATATAATATGTCATCATTTTATTATACATCATTTAATGATACATCATTTAAATGTTAAACTTTTATTTCTAAACTAAATTTCCACAATATATATCAACATTACTAAAACTAATACATGATGAAAAAAAGAAAGAAAGATCATTGTGCAAAACAGTCCAGTGTGCTCTTAGGAATCCACAAATAAGAACAAAACTAAAGAAGCATTCACACAAATGTTGAACTTTAGAACTGCAGCTATTTTCAGAATAAAGGGAGAATGGCATTATATGGGGCTTTTGTACAACATCTAATTGCTTCTAAAGAAAAGAATAGTAAATATGAATATAAACACAGTCCATGTTCAGTTTCTTTACTCTCAGAGTAGATATTTAAATGGTAAATATAGCAGTCATTCTGAACTGAAATGTTCCAAAATTAGTTAATCATTTAAAAATAAATATAGAGGTTTATAGAGCAAGATCTTTCTTTAATGTTGCATGACTTAGATCCATGGAAAGGTTTTCCTTTCTATGTGAATTTTCAGGAAGTCTATATTTGTGTGGCATCAAAGCTTGATGTGGCTTCTAGCATGCGATAGAAGAGCAACTTTCCTGATTATAACTAGTAAAATCTGTGAAGGATGACTACATATAAAATTTATTTTTGACCATCTTTGGCCCAATTAAAATGGGATATATTAAAATTTAAGGATAGCTTCTAAACCATGTACATACCATTAAATTTGCAGAAATAATGAAGCCAAACAATTTGATTCCTCTTTAATAATGCATCCTTATATCTGCTCTTAAGGTAAGGTTAGCATTTATTTATTGATCATGATGCATTATCTGCATAGGGGAAGCTACTAAGCAGTTTTCATCTCCTGTGATATTTTTAAATAATTCAGAAACTAATTTTTGTTTTCTTTTCCTCATTAAAGTTTGTCTCTTTTAAATGTACCAAATTAAAGTGACCTATGGCTTCGTTTGTTTCTGCATTTCCCAGATTGCATAATTTATATAAAGTAGCTGAGTAGAATTTGCAGACAGGAGAATCTCCAGTAGTTTGGCGGTTTTCTATATTAGTGCATTTCCTCTCCAAACGCTAAGGAGCAAACACAAGGGATAACAAAATCTACTTTTTCACATTTCTTCCCAGTCCAAACTCTGTAGGGATGGCAGACTTAAATGCCTGCATTTTCTCACTTTTCATGAACTGCTATAAATTGGAAATCACACTTCTTCCACCATTTATCCATTAAAACAGAAATTCTAAAACCAACAGTCAATTCTCGATATCTTATTTGATTTTTCTGTAATGGACAAGAGTTTGACTTTTCCCCATGTAAAGGGTACACGGACTTAAAACTCAGATTCAAAGTTGAGGATAAAGTATTCTTTGACATTGAAAAATAACAGGGATTCTGAAAAGTGAAAATAACTCTGAATGTTCTTCTCTGTTAATTCTGTATTTGTTCTCTTTAAATAATTTTTTATTAAGAGATTTTCTATTCATTTTGCATATCAACCACAGATTCCCCTGTCCTCCCTCCTCCTGCCTCCCAGCCCTCCCCCCAACCCACCCCCCATTCCCATCTCCTCCAAGGCAAGGTCTCCCATGGGGAGTCAGCAGAGCCTGGTACATTCAGTTGAGGCAGGTCCAAGTCCCTCCTTCCTGCACCAAAGCTGCACAAAGCATTTCACCATAGGCACTAGGTTTCAAAAAGCCAGCTCATGCACTAGGGACAGGTCCTGGTCCTACTGCCTGGGGTCCCCCTATACAGTTCAAGCTAAACAACTGTCTCTCTTATCTAGAGGGCCTAGTCCAGTTCCATGGGGGCTCCTCTGTTATGGGTCCACAGTTCATGCATTTCCACTAGATTGACTAGTTGTCTCTGTAATTCTATTTTTCATACCTCATCTTATAGAAATGACTTGTAGCATTGAGTTTTGTTTCCCATGCAGTAATTTCTCTAATGTATTCCTCTTCCATTTCAATCTACGTGCCTGCATGTTTATTATTTATTTAGTATATTTACCAGAACTTGTATTATTAGATTTGGTATTAGCTAAACAATGAAACTTTTGGTAATTTCCATCTCAGTCATTCAACTTTTACAAGTACGATGCAAATAATAAACACAAATTTATTATGTCGTAGTGAGAATTAATCTACTTCATATTCATACCAAAATTAATATGATGCATTTTACTCAGTACAAAATAGAGATCCCAGAAAAAAAGTAACTTATATTTTATTTATTAGACTGGCAATAAAGAAATCATTTGCAAAATCTTTTGAATAAAGTATTTGAGTGGTTGGATAATTATATCTAATCTAAAAAACTAGAATTTCAAAATAAATCATATTTTAACAGAACTTGAAAGGTAAATTAATAGTACTTTTAAAATAAGATAAAAGAGAACATCTTTCTTACTTTGGAGTAGGCAGAGACTTTTTCATGTACACAAAATATAATCAAACATGAAATAACAGAAAGTAAACCAGTTTTGCTAGAATACACAAATCAGAATCACAAAAATAGGTCAATGGAGTACACCACAAGATGGCCAGTAATACTTAAAATAGACATACTAATCATGAGAGCCTCATGCCAAGATTATAAAGGATTAATTCAGAGTCATAATGTTGATGACATAGTAAAAACTGACCCAAAGCTCAAACATATGTTAAACAAATCATGTGAAACTCGTTTTAAACATTGCCTAATAGTAGCTTACTTTAAAAAGTAGACTAGTAAGGGAAGGACATTATGGAAGAGGGGATAAAGAGAATTATTAAGTTGTGGGTAAAATAACAAATATTCATTCATCATTATATATTTTTACATAAGTGTCAAGAGTTGTTATTAAACAAGCAGCCAAGTCTATCTTCTTATGTGTATGATAAATGGTTTTCTGTTTGTTTAGAAAGTAGTTTTGAGAAGTTTTCCTTCAAATCCTTTTTCAGGGTAATACTCTACTGTTCCTTATGGTGCAGAATTTTTATAGACCTCATGTTGACTTTTTTGCTGTTTTCTCATCCCTGAACAAAGGAACATCTGTTACGTTGAGCACTTGCCAACAGCAGGGTGTGCTGACTGCACTTGACCCCCACTAACTGTCCACATGAACTCTTGTAGACTCTCCCACATGGATGTAAAACAGAGAGCAGGTTGAAACAGTTCCTGGTTTAATTTTCAGAGTCTTACAGCGATGCATGTTGTGCCTTCCTATCAAACTGAAGGGCTTCTTTTCCTGCCGCACGACCCTATTCTCTCAAACACAAGAAAAGGAATATATATATATATATATATGTCACTTTAAAGGTTTTGCAATGTGTTCCCCAGAGACAAGCTGAAATGTTCACTCAGAAGAGACCCCCTTGAAACACACTGTGGAAATGACAGTTCTGCATACCGTGTGATTTGAAAACTCTTTAATTTACTTAAAGACTTTAAGTTCGGGAAAAGAAAATGGCTTCAAATGAGCAATTCGTAGGTGATATAAATTCTCTTTGACCATTTAAACCACATGAAAACTGGAAAAAATATCCATAACTCCCCATATACAAACTCAAAGGGATAAGCGCTTCATTTTACAAACTAACACTTTAGTGAGCCAGTATGCTTATCACATCGTAATTGCTTTTTTGAAGAATTCAATACAAAGCAGACTTGAAGCAGCCCTGGAAGGGGAAGTGATGATGTAGTTGAGGGAGTAGCAATTGCCTGGATGTCTCAAAAGGTAACATAATGGTATTAGTCTGGTCGCTGCCTGTTTCCTTGCCTGTGGTGTGTGGACGCTGCTTTTTGAAATGCAAAGTAAAGAGAAGAAGATGAGAGCAGTGTACTACAGAGTGAAAAAGGAAAGGGATAACGGGCATGGGGATTCAAACATTCAGAGTAATTTTACTCTTTCTTTGAAAAACATGCATTTGATCTTAAGCTGAGTCCCGAAAACACTGTAAGAAGGTTGTCATTTTCCATTTTATACAAAGGACAACAGAACATAAAAATGAATATGATCCAAACAAAACTCTCTCTCTCTCTCTCTCTCTCTCTCTCTCTCTCTATCTATATATATATATATATATATATATATATACACTAATACAGAAAAGAGATTACACATCAAGTTTAAATACTATTCAGGCAAATGCCTATATTTTATGAGCTCTGTTATGATACTCTAAAAAGTGGATTGTGTATTCATAATGTATATGCTATGCATTCTCACCAAATAAAGAAATATTAAAAGTAATATTCTCATCATATGAAAATAAATGTCTCTAAAATAGTCTCAATATTTGCAACCTGATTGTAGAGAGCAAAGAGCCTTGTGCACACATATACACGCTGGAGAAGTCAGGGAAGTTAAACACACAGCTTACCTTTTCAGAGGAATGAGGTTTGAAGCTGCTCTTTTTGGAACACCAGGAATGATGTAGTTTAAACCTGGTGATCCTTTGTTGTCTAATGAGACAGGCTCTTCCCTCATTCTCCAGAATTTATGTTTTTACTTATCCACGATCTTTTTCCCTAAATCTTGAACATTGTTTTTAGACTATAAAACCAACTCTTATGTGTGAGATCACTTGTGCTTTATAACAGCCTAAATGACTTCTATGTTATCTTAGAATCAGACCCATTCCAATATCCATAGGCCTTATCTTTACCTCAGTCAAGTTCCCTAGACCCTAAATCTTGGGCACTATCTCTGAGTCAACAGTACCCATTCTTGTCAAAGAAGCTTGATGTACTTTCTAAGGAATCTCAAAGTAAACGTCTTAAATTGTTGTGCACTTGGGACTGAGTTAATTGTTATCTGAATACTTTTTTTTTTCAAAAAAGTGCTGTGCATAAATATGGCTAAAGGAAAATGATCTGGGTCAGACTCGAGAAGGCTTGGTCCAGCACCAGTTAGAATAAAATTGAGCTGAGCTAGTTTCATTCTTGTCTCTTCATAGATTGTTTCTCCCCCCTGCCTGCTGTAAGGCCTGCAGGAGAATCACCACACAGATGTATGTTATATAAGTTAAATGTAATCATTATTGGTAAAGAAAGTGATGATAATTCATTTATTTTTACCTGGGAGTAAGTTGAAAGCAAAAGTCTCAAATCAAATGTCTCATTTTTCTATAGACACTGTTAATATTGTGCTTGTTTGAAATGTAAGAAAACAGAATACTGATAAAACTAGTATCAAATGTTAAATTTATTTTCAGCTTGGTAAAGTATTTGATCTGAAAAATTACTTAATAGATATTTTTGATGAAATGTATAATTTTTGAGGCAAAGAACCTCTAAAGGGCATTATTTTTAACCTTGCAGTTCTTTTTGCTTATATATTATTGCTTGTGGTTTTGTGTTTTGTGAGATTACTGTGTGTACAGTTGTGTGTGTCTCTGT
The DNA here is from genome assembly GCA_902168425.1 of Peromyscus attwateri. Taxonomy (NCBI): domain Eukaryota; kingdom Metazoa; phylum Chordata; class Mammalia; order Rodentia; family Cricetidae; genus Peromyscus; species Peromyscus attwateri. Next base: position 7,088 of record CABHPP010124677.1, read on the forward strand.
GTTTATATGTGTTTCTTGTGCTTTTTCTCGGGCTATTTATCTTATGCTTGTTTGTTTGGTCCTATTCTGGTTTGCTTTGTTTTATTTTAGTTTATTATTATCCTTTAGATGCCTGCTTTCTGATGTGAGACAGAAGTGGTTTGAATTCCTGTGGATTTGGATGAGAGGAGTAATGGCGAGGATCTTGAAAGAACTGGGGAAGGGGAAACTGCAAACGAAAGATACTATATTAAAAATCTATTTTCAGCTTGGGGATTTAGCTCAGTGGGCAAGGCCCTGGGTTCGATCCTCAGCTGTGAAAAAAAATCTATTTTCAATGAAAGAAAAATAGAAAAAATGTACCATTTCTGTTTTAGAGTTTACAAAGAAGATGATATATTAAATCCGTGGAAATTCAGATGAAGCACATGAGATTGTTACTGAACATGTCTAGAAATATTCCTCTCAACAAATTTACCCCTCTGAATGTATTGTTCTTCTAATTGAGCAATACTACCAAGGATGTTCAGTAAGTTAAGTATAATAAATTCTTGAATTTTCTTGTGCCATCTAGACAACCTTAGTCAAAAAGTTGGTTAAGGTCTGAAACACATTATGGTTATGTATCATGGCTTGCCCTCTCCGTGTCAAATTTGTTTCTTCACTCGTCTTCTAATTCTGCAATGTAATACTCCGAGGGTATTTCAACATGAAGTCCCTGCTTTGGTTATAGGTGGGCATGCGTTCTTGTTATTGTTTTTCTGTACTCTTGTTTTCAATCTCTGGTTCACTTGTCTTTGGGGATCTTCTTTACATCTGTGAAAAGTAAACTCTCTGCCCTGTCATTCCTTGCAAGGGCATCCTAAAGAAGGCTCTGTTCAGACAGTGTCCAGTTACTGCTTCCTTTTTCACCTGAAAAAAAAAAAATCAGCGCTCTTTTTCACTCTGTATCTACACCAAAGGAAAGTGTGTATAAGTTATATAAATCTTCAATGCCGTAATGGCCAGAAGAGGAAATCCAGACCCCATTCCTTGACTATAAAGAATTGTTACACTCTAGCCTAAAAGCTTTGATCTCATTTCTACTCATCCTGTACTCACTTTCCTGATATAAGCTTTCTTCCAGGAACCCTTGCTGCTTTACATAAGCATTGTACTTAAGGGCATATTCACATGACTTTGGTTTCAATGCTACTTTCTTGATTTCAGTGTATTTTCTTAAATTTATTTTTCAATGACATTTAATGTAGAATAAAAATAATATATGTCTTCCTGCAAAAGCAAAATCAGCATACAATATAGGTAGCTATATATCACCTACCTATCAAATAATGTAGTGTCTGATAAGAATATATTCTCAGTCATTATTAGGTTCATTTTCCACAGAAATGCCACCTGTTGAATCCCAGACTTTACATCTGAATCTGTGTATTCAGGATTTATATTCTCTTTCTGAATCTATTTCCATAGAAAATTTTGAAAGTGATGATTTGTTTATGATGTTTCTTTCAAAGTCTTTCATGAATGATTTAATAACCTAGTAACTCTAAATGATTAAATAAAACTATATTAGTTTTGTGGTATTGTGATAATGTTTACTTCCAATGTTTACATTATGTCTGAATAACACTTCTTTTGGTTATCACATTCTCCTAAAACATTCTCCTTTTTCCTTTATTTGCTGCTTTAGTTCCAAAGGGAAGACATTTCTAAAGTTTTTATGTAGCTAGTCTAACCGTTGCAAATTAATTCAGAAAATAAGGGTCTTTGACATTTTCTCTTCATTACAATAGCAAGTACAGATTTTTTTTTTAAAGAAGAGGGGAAATCTTTTAATCCTCCAAGGGAGTAACAGTATAAAGTTTAAAGGCAACCTGCAGAAGGAGTCAGTGTCTGTAGCCCTCTGAACACTGTGTTAGAAAGGCTTCTCTTTGATATTCAGTTCCATGGAGGTTAAGTCCATGAACTGAATGTGCTTTCTCATTGAGTAGCATTACAAAACACCCAATGACTTTGTTGTCCTGCTCAAGATTACAAATCAATAACCATAGGCATATCTTCCGGATGTCCAGTCTGCAGTTTCAACTCTGGACACCAAAAAACTCTTGTACTTTCTTGTCCGGTTCTTCCTGTTCCCTGTTATTGCCTGCTGTAGACAGAAGGCTGTGACAAGCTGTCCAACCACAAAGGAACCTGGCAACACTACAGCTGCATCCGTCTCAATTTTGGTTTGGCACCTGTCTGGGTTTTAGCCTCATCTACACTTACAGGCCAGACAATCTTGGAACTTCTAAGGGATGTGGGCAACTGGTTGTTTTTTCAAATTTTAGTGGTTGTTGTGGGCAAACATTATCTACAGGAGTATTTCTCAGCTAAGCTTTTAGTCAACAATATCTTCGTGGACACTGAAAGACTTTGAAATGCACCGTTTGACTGTTCAAGGTCACCTAAATCTAGAAATATGTATGGCTGTAAACACAAAGGTTAGAGAAGGCTATATCAAGCTTAATGGAAAATGTTATTACAACAGAAAACTGTTTAACATGAGGTGAACTCCAACCTAACAATATTTCAAGCTCACAAATAGATTTGCCTTCACTTCTCCCAAGATGTGTCCTTTTTCACACACACACACACACACACACACACACACACACACACACACACACCAAGCAAATAAACAAACAAAAAATAGAACAACCAAAAAGAAAAGACTCACAACATTGTGTTTTGGCTGAAAGTGGCATTCTATATTGGCCTTTGCTGCAAAAAGAAGATTCCATAATAGGGGTGAGAATGACATCTGTCCATGGGTATAATGTCAAATGTTTATCGATTATTTGGTATTATTCTGGTTTAAATAAATTAATAGTTATGGATTCTCCCCCAATAATCATGATTTTACTAGCACTGAATATCTAGTGAAATTAATTTATCCAATACCAGATATGGTCTCTCTCTGTTGTTGAGTGAATCTTAATTTCAGTGCCAAATGGTCAGCCTTGAAAACAGAAAAACATACCTACAAATAACATTATATGAACTTAAAAGATTTCAAATAGGAATATACATATATGTACAAATATGTATAGGCATGTAATAACATGAAAAATAAAAGCCTGCCATGAATTGAAGGAGAGTGAGGTTGAGGGTGGGTAGTTACATGGAGGGTTTGAAGGGAGGAAAGGGAAGGATAAAACTTTATAATTAAATTGAAATCTCAAACATAAAAAATGAAGCCCCAAACCTCACAATATACGTTTAAATACAGTTAGTTAAACAAATTCATAAGAACTGTCAATACTAGTGTTAGCAAAATTAAAATAAAGTTTATAACATTAATTTAAATTTGGCTCTGAATCAATTTGTCTAAATAAGACTCTTTTATTATGTTGATAACTCCATCTACTGATAATTACCACCATTAACTGTAGTTGTTAGCTACACTAATCTTCCTTTACATAGATGTTCCTAAATGGCTGGAGTCATCAGTATGTCCTTACTTAAATCATATAACGTTATCTTGCTCTTCTAAGAACAACTATAAAATGTCTGCAATTCTACCAGTCTATTTTAGATAATTCCTATTCTGTTGCCATTCATTTTCTACTCTGATTTCCAGGTGGTAAAGGCATGCTTTAGCAGAGGGGGTCTTCTTGGCTTCTGGAATGCTCTATCCTCTTTTAGAATCTTAATTCGTGTAACTCTCAACCTTTCTAACACCATGTACCTGCTCTTTTATTTCTTGGGTACCCTCATTTGTCAGCTTGTAGAAGTAGTCCCTGACATTCCCTGGCATTCACTATGTACCACTGTTATAAAAAAAATGATTAAGTCATGATATCACTTCCTAAGTCAGCTTTAAGTGCTTTTAGTTATTTCTGTCTACTTCATTATTTTCCTTCCTTTAAATCCATTGAAATCATGCAGAGAACATTTTAATTTTGCTCCCTCTTTAAATATTGTTCTGCATATCCATTATACAAGTAATTTGATGATACTAATTTCACCCAAAATGAAGTCAAATTTATCAACAGCGACATCATCATTATCAAAGAGTCGTAAGTTACCGAGTTGGTCCCTGATTGCCCATTTATAATTAAATGATTTTATTTAGAGAATGTACTGTTTAGGTTAAAATTCATTTAATGTGCCCTCAAGAATTAGCACTCACAGTAATTATTTCAGAAATATAATGTTTGCTCTACTTTTTAAGGTATTCAGAGATTAAGTAACTTCTTCAAAAATATGCCAGAATGACTAAATGTAAAGTCAAGATATAGACACAAAAAGTCTCTTTAGCATTGTATCATCCTGAGTTTTAAAATTGTTTATTTCACTAGGGTGGATACATTGAGAATATTTCATAAAATTCAAAAACACACATTAAAATAATATTTAAAAATATTTTTAAAAATCTCTTTAACTGGCACCTGGAGAAATGGCTCAGGATTTCTGAAAACTGGGTGTTCTTGCAGATGACCCAGGTTGAATTTCCAGCATCCAAGAGAGAGTTCATAATTCTTTGAACTGCAGTCCTAGAGGATCTGAGATCTTCTTCTGGCCCCTAAATGCAATACCCATGTTTTATACAGATATACATGCAGGCAATAAGTCCATACAAATAAACATAAATAATTTTTTTTAAATCTCAACCCCATGTGTTTTCTAGAGTGATCTTTATAGTCATCGGAGTAAGTATATAAGGTGCTTGTTAAGTCTTTATGCCTACAATATTTAGAAACAGCCAACTAATCACCCACTGCAATTTAGATGTGGAAATTATTTTCATAAATTCTATCAAAATATAATGTAGTTGTCCTTGTTCAACTCCTGTAGCAACAATAAATGAAAAAATAGTCCATAGATTTGAAAGAGAAGGATGGTTATAATAGAGTATTTGGAGGGAGAAAAAAGAAGGGGGAAATGATATAACTAATTATGATCTCAAAAATAGAATTTAAAAGTCCTTTAAAATATAATGTGGGTAATTTACAAGAAATAATTGAAAATGGACATATATAAATATTATTATCTAGAATGATTCATTGCCATGAGTGTGTTTGTTGAGTGTTATTTTTACTTTCTATTACAAACACAGTACATTGAGTTTCTGACAAGATTCAGTGTTGCTTAAAAGATGGTCTCTAATAATATGCCCTAGGTTTGTTTAGAAAAGGAGTTTCTCTGTGTAGCCCTGGCTGTCCTGGAATTCACTCTGTAGACCAGGCTGGTTTCAAACTCAGAGATCCACCTGCCTCTGCCTCCCGAGTGCTTGGATAAACGATATGCCACCACTGCCTAGCTCTTATGTCCTGTCTTTAAAGGAGCATGCACTGTCAACAGATTCCTTGTGATGAGACCCTCAAGCCATTAGCTTAATTCTCAGTTCTAACCTCTCCATTAATACACAGATTCAGTTTCACAAAAGATTTTAAAGTCTAATGTACATCAACTAGACAGTTACTTTGATAAAAAAAAAAATACTGATCGATGAAAAGCTGGCAGATTTTATCAGTAAATTATCAGACATTATGCAAGACAAAGCTTGGCAAGAAAGGACAGAGCATGGAATCATTTAGGGAAGTATCGACATATGGAGATGCAGCTTCTTACACTGATACCTACAAACTACAATGTTAAATGCAGATGATAGGGAATCAGATGGGGATTAACTTCTAAGTGCCCACTAATGTTCAAACTTAGCCAGTTGGCCAGCTTGGACTTTTTATATTTTCTTTGCAATTTGATAGTTTTTACAGTGCTGAAATTCAGACCCTTTAAAACGATTTTAGATGTGTCTGTCTGAATCTTAAACTTAGCAGTTATTTGATATCCATCCTTAATGTATGATAGATCTTTATTTTTTTTTAATTTGTTCATTCAGCAATGTTGTTCTCAGAAACTCTTAGGTAAGCAAGTTATTGTGAGTTATGGATGTAGTATCTGGATTTATGCAAAGATAACCCTGATAGATTTAGGTTTTCTAATCATCATGTGAAAGAGAATTTTGTGGAAGGTTCATAAGGCTTCAAAGGGGTGTATTTCATAGCAGTATATCAGAGGAAAAGAACTTCAATATTCAAAGAGTGTATTTTCTACTTTCATTAAAATTATCCAAACGTGATTTCTCTTCCTTGGACTCAAAGCTTAAGCATTTAGACTAGAGTTCATTGCTATGACTACCTCATTGAACAAAAGTGGTTTTATGTTTATAGCAAAAACAATTACTTTGTTTCTAATGAATGTGTACATAACATGAATACATGTATAATTTGAGCTCAGATGATTTTCTGTCTTTCCATTTGCTTAATATTTTCATTTTCATTAAATTAACAGAGACTAGAAAGGTGATCCATGCTACTACAGACAATTGACTTTGACTCATTTTCAAATTGAGTGAATTACATTTTCACAATAAGCAGTAGCAGATAATATTCATGAAATTTACTTCCTACTTAAAAAAAAGAACATTTTTTCACAATGCTTAAATGTCAAGAAAAATTTCTGACAGGGATATTGTATTAAGATGCTCTTTACATAATTGGATGAAAGAAAGGAAAGACAATATTATCTGAAAAGTGTTTTAAAAAGCAATATTTGCTCAGTGAAAACAAGTTCTATCATTTCTATATTTTAGTACTGAATACCTCAATATTGAATAGAATTCCAAGATATCTGTTACTGGTAACCTTATCTTGATTCTGGGGAGTCCTACAGACTGAGCTTATTTATACACAATGAATAAGAAAGGTATCTGTTCAGTATGACTACACAAGGTAAAAGACATGGACTTCTTCCTAAGTCAGTTTTCTGTTGATGCTAACAAGAGCTTCAGGGTCACATAAGGAAGGGCCCAAGGAGGTAGGAGAGTCTCTGCAGTCAATGAGTGCAGATTAAATTGTAAACTGTGATCATTATCTCATATTTGTTTCTATGAGATCCTGTCAGCTCCAAGGATATTATCAGTGTGAAAAAGGGCAATTTAGTTCATGGATTGAGGTTATTGCTACAGGTCAGATGTCAACCTTGGTTTAAATCACAAGGGACCTACTCCTAAGTCTTTCAATGCTTGAAAATAATTTGCTTTTTTTTTTATATACTCTGACTTCATGCAGAACAGGATATCACAGATAAATATTGAATTTTCCATTTCAAGAAAGAGACTTCAAAAGTAATTGCCATGTTTACACACAGGGGTAAGCAGGAAACTTAACGTGTGATCAACACAGAACAAGAGACAAGTACTGACACAGGTTGGGTCAGTGCTTTCAGCAAGAGTCACCTGTATGTCTGGCCAGTGGTCATGTTTCAGGAGACCTTACTACTTGGTGTACTTACCTGACGTTACAAGTTGAACATGTAGATCATTTTAAATAAAAGCATAAATTGGCAGCATGGTGCTGGTGAAATATCAGAAATCTCAAGTGTCTAAGACAATTAGGTTAATTAATCATTAATAAAAAGAAGTCAATGAGTTCCTTTCTCCATTTTCTAATATTGAATTATATGCAAGTTCCCTAGACCCGGTTATCAGAGATATGATTAAAAACATTCTAAAAATGGAGTTTACAGCATTTTTGTGGCCATTGTTACAGCCTGGAACTGGAAAATTGTTGCTCCTAATAAAGCAGTAAAGCTGTTGAAAATTCATGATGCAATCTGATGATTACAAAAACTGAAGCACCTTTTTTTGAAGATGTTGATGGAATGTCTCTACTCTACACTATGAGGAATCTAACCCTCTTTCCACTGTTGATGCCCACTTGTTGATCACATCTAATAAAATCATATGGTTTTCATAACAATTCACAAAACCAAAGTTGTGGGACTCATTTCAGGACAATATTTCAACAGGAGGCCACAAGCTCTTTTGGTTTATCAGCATCCTCTTGGGCAAAGGAAGACTGAGAATTCAATGAGCTATTAATAGGACAGATGTATTTGTCTGACCTGAAACATCATGTAGTATTCACAATGGAAGAAATTCCTCTGAACTAATTTAGAGCAATCTTCTCTACTAATAACAATGAAATAGAACTTAATCCTGTCTGGTGTTCACTACCAGTGTGTAGACTCATGTTAATTAATGGCAAGTGGTAAGCAAAACTCTGAATCTCCTCCCTGCCTCATAATACAGAAACTATTGACATTGAGGAAAAAATACTCTGAATAACCCAGAAATTACAAGAGAAATAAGCCTTTTTTTTATTCCTTTGGTTCTTGTCATCATCAGGACAGATGCCCTCATAGAAAGAAGTGAAAATAGAAGATATGTAAAGACATGGTAAGATAACACATCTTTTTACAACTTTTTTTGTAATAAGATAACACAAAACCAGTGTTTCAGTAATGGCAGAGTATTAATAGAACTGAGCGAAAATAGATGCAAATGAAAAACCCCTATATGACTCTGCACTAATATTTTATTTATATAATAGGCATTTTAAAGCACATGAATACTAGTTATATTCGAATTAGCCTCATAGGCATTAAGAAAAAATTTAGAAGTCCAAACAAGCATGAACATGTTACACAGTGTCAACAACATCCCAAGGGTTCACAAAAGAGCCAAAGAAATAATTCTGCATCACAGGTCATCAGATATATCTCCTCTCCTCAAAAGAGAGGTTTTGCACATAAAACATAATATATGTTATTATAGTATGATTATTATAGTGATGCGTTTGTTTGAGGCACTGTCCCTGTAATATACAACACTTTAATCAATGATCTAGATTCCTCTTTCAGAGCTGTATTGTTAAAGTGATAATTTAAGAAATTTGATTAACCTTATAATGACTATTTTCTCTTTCTTAAAGATATGATAGTTACACAGTCTTAGCAGCATGGCTGAAAGAATTAAGAAAAATAGAGTTTCTGTCCTCTATACAGTACCTAAAACTACTAGTTATTAATATAATCATTAGAGCTAATAGTTATTTCTATGCTTTAGTCCATGTCCCAGAGGATTGACGACAGTCCTTGTTCTTTGTATTTGCAGACTATCACACAAAGCCCAGGATCAAGCAGACACTACTTTAATTATTTGCTGATTTTAATAGAACTAGGTCAAGCAAAATTAGGATTTATATCTGTAAAATAGGAGAGGTTTATAGGAACAGGCATTCTGGAGAAATACAGCCACAACTTAAAAAACAATATGTGCAGGAATTTATTACAGATAAATAGAATAGAAAATGGGAAGATGTCAGCTTGCATAAGACAATGAAGAACAGATAGCAGATAAGTATCAACAGACTCAGATAGGATGAACCCTAATAACTGCCCTCATGCTGTATACTGAAAACATCAGGTAGATAGTTTAGAAACTGCCCTAATTTTCACTAACATATAAGAAACCATATTAAGTTTTAATTTTAAATGGTAATTACTTAAGTATATGTAGGTCCTCTAGAACACATTCTTTGTCTTAATTCTTATCCCAATTTCCCCCTACATGTGCAAATGCAAACTATTTTAAATTAGAGGAAACTAAGATTCACAGGTATTTCCTATGTATTATTTTACATACAATGTTGAAATAAAAATTCTTGCTGCTTTTCCATGATTTAAATTTAACTCAAATATCTTATTTGTTAATTTGCTAAACTGAATTTTCTGTATGATGACTGGGTACTTACCTAAGCAAGACCTGAATGGAACAAAATGATGTCAGTATTGTTCAATAAAGGCAAGACCAACAGGTGACTGAGAGGGAAGAATCCATACTGGAATTCAAGCTTGGTCACAGAAAAGCTGACTCTTCAGAAGTCAGGCCAAGAAGCCCTTCTTAGGTTCCTCATGACTTCCTAAAATGAGTAAGAAGATTGAGTACCACTGCTTTAAAAATTGCAGGCTCTCCTATTTTTCTCTAGGGAGATACTGATGGATACTGAGTCTGAAAGAAACCTGAAAGTGTGAATACAAGAAGGAAACTTAACAGAGATCATATACATTTTCAAAATTTATTTTATTGTTTTACATTGTACTTAATTACATAGACTGTCTCAGTTCCTATTGGGTATACATTAAGAGAGATCTGAAAAGAATGAATGGCTCTAGCTTGCTCAATGGAAAGCAATTGTAATGAAACTAAAACAGATATTCAGCCAGAATCTAAGGATAAAATTGCTTTCCTTGCTACCTTAATTGAAAGCTCTAACTATGCTACCAGTCTACCCCTTTAAATGAACCATCCCCATGGCTGGAGAGAGAGTTCAGTGGTAAAGGGCACTAGATGCTCTTTCAGAGGACCCACATTCAGTTTCTAGGAGCTCCATGGGGTACCAGCCTTCTGTAACTCTAGTTCCAGAGGGGCTGATAGCCTTGTCTGGTCACTGTTTGCACCAAGTACATATAGGGTACATAATATATATTCAGGTGAAACACACACATCCACTTAAAGTAAAAATAATGTTTATTTTTTAAAATGTAAGTTAGTCACTTGATATTCTTGGTAAATTAATTTTGCATTTCACTTTTGCAGCTTTATATTGGGCTTTCAGAAGCTCGTCTTTTGAATGCAGTCTTGATTACATTAAAAAAAATATTTTTTTCCCCTCAGGGACATGTGGGACCATGTTGTTAGAAGTTACTTTATTTAACTACTGGAGTTTTTAATGTAAAGTTTCTCTTTGCTTTCTATGGTTTTGGTCTTAAATGCTTGTCAGCAAAAGGTAATGCCATCTATGTTTCATAACTTTTCATACATTTATTCCATATATATTGAGCATATCCATGAGCCATGACCTCCCCCCAACTCACCCCAGTGCATTTAACTCTGTCTCCCTCCAAATACCTTGTCCTCTTCTGTTTCAGTTTTATTAATCAGCCCCCGAATCTTTCCAGTGCTGTCTATATGTGTATGGGTGTGGGCATCAGCTGAGGCATAAGCAACATACCAGTCACTTCTTCCAAGAAGAGACTCTCATTCACTCATCATCTCTCTGTGCCAATATTTCCTCTGATAGGCATGAGGCCTCAGTGTACTTTCAGTCATTTAGTGACATTTCAAAATATACATATTTTGTAAGATTAAATACATTTTATGTTCTCAAAGGAAATCTTCAGTATTTACTTTTCAAGTTGTTTTGTTTTTAGTTATATGTAGGTGTGTAACATATTAGAATTTTTATTTTTAGACTAGATGGCAAAAATCTTGACTGAATTCAATAAATCACTAATACTTAAGATAATGTATCGCTTAGAATACTCTATGGTCCAGTTGGGGGCCCCTCAGCCATTGGTTCATAGTTCATGTGTTTCCATTCATTTGGCTATTTGTCCCTGTGCTTTATCCAACCTTGGTCTCAACAATTCTCGCTCATATAGACCCTCCTCTTTCTCGCTAATTGGACTCCCGGAGCTCCACCCGGGGCCTAGCCGTGGATCTCTGCTTCCAGACAGTTGATTGGCTTGATCTGTTTGGGAGGCATCCAGGCAGTGGGACCGGGTCCTGTGCTCATTGCAAGAGTGGGCTGTTTGAAACCTGGGGCTTATGCAGGGTCGCTTGGCTCGGCCTGGGAGGAGGGGACTGGCCCTGCCTGGACTGAGTCTACCAGGTTGAACTCAGTCCTCGGGGAAGGCTTTGCCCTGGAGGAGGTGGGAATGGGGTGTGGGCTGGGGGGAAGGGGAGGGGAGCAGGAGGGGGGAGAACAAGGGAATCCGTGGCTGATATGTAGAACTGAATGGTAATGTAAAATAAAATAAAATAAAATAAATAAAAATTAAAAAAATACTCTATGGTGATGCTCATTATAAAGTATCATTTCTGCAAGTTTTATATTGTAACATCCGAGTCCTGTCCTTGAAGTTCAGACAGAGTTTGGCCTTGAGAAACCAGAAACATCCCTTCTCCTCATTCAGAGGATGGGTACTCATGATAGGACATTTAGCACAGCACTGTCTTTAACAAATTTTAAGAAATAATAAGAATTGTGGGTATGGAACACGATTCATATTATTAGTTTTTACTGATACAAGAATTAATATCTCATCAACTGAAAAAGAATGAAAACTATGGCAAGGTACTCCTCTCTCCCCACGGTCTTTCAATGGCCATTTATTCCTTTAGATTCCCTATTTAAATTGCATTGGGGCTTCGGAAGTCATTCTGGTACTTATTCTTTTTCTGACTGTCATCCAAGTTGTCTTTCTTAATAAATGTATGTGATTGTACCTTTTCTGGTTATAGAGGAGTAGTTTAATTTAGGTTTTGACTGGGGAAGAAGGAGTGTAGAGACATCACCTTCCCAGGGAAAACCTCCCATATAATCATAACTCAATTTCTTAAGCAATTTAATGCTTATCTTAAAGACACTTAGAGCAGAGGGAAACGGGTTTCCAACCATTAAAGTCCACAGATCTCTTTCCTCCCTCCTAAGTTCCCAAGTGGTGTGCATAATAAATTTTTATTGCTCATATGAATCTCTAAAATCACTAATTCAAAAATGGGAAAAGAAGAAAGCCTAAATATTTGAAAGTGAAAATTTTTTGCTTATGTGATTTTTCTGTTGCTTTGCCACTGCTTAGTTTTGTGAAATGAAGTTATCTGTGCCCAGATTGAAGTACAAGGGATCAATTACTGGTAACAACTATATTACTTTAAGCAAGTGCAGGTTGAAGAAAAATTGCAATCTGAGTTATCAGTGATGATTACAAATGCTGGGCTACAAAGCTATGTTAATACAAGAGCTATGATCTTCCTCCTCCGTCATAAAGCATTCTGATAGGCATGTATACATATAATCAGAATGTCCATGCTAGAATGGTAAATGTATTCATAATAAAGCTTTCCAAAGTATCCAGAGTTACCAGAAAAAAAAGTCTACAAGTAACATATCATACATCTTGCAACTGAAAATAAAATACATTTCTTTTTTCCTATACATATAAGAAAATCAAGAGATACAGCTAAGAATTTTCTGGTTTTTGAAGCATGTACTGTTTCCTATATTTCATTGATGCTGTGTAATATATAATACCAGCATCTGGTCAATAACTATCCACACATGCCCTACTATCTGTACTTAAACTTCCAAAGAATGAAAAACATTAGAAGTTAGAATATATCCCTATACAATAAAAGCATATAAGATATGCTTTATTATATAAGCATAAAAGATATACAATAAAATATCTGCATCTAATACCAATGACAAAAAACTACCATTTACTCCCAAAGAAATGATTCTTTATACCAACAGTTTTCCTTCATTTTAAAAATTAGTGAATATACACTTCTGCATATTTTATGTTCTGTGAAACAAAAAACAAAAAACAAAAAAAGCCCAAATCTATCGTTAATGCCTGTGTAGTTCATAAAATGTAATAGAGAGGGGAAATATAGGGATACATATGTGAAACCGAAACTTAGCTTAATTGCCACAAAGTGAGTCATACAACTACTATGCACACCATAGCATCTGATTTCAAGTTAAATATCTAAGATATAATGTTGAATTTAAAAGGACACTTTCAGTGTTCTGTGGAAGTAATTGATATTCAAGTATTTTTGATTGATAACTCAAACAATAGGTTGCTGTGTGATGTGTTTCTGTATGCTGTGAATATGTGTTGCTCTGATTGGTTGATAAATACAATGCTGATTGGCCAGTAGCCAGGCAGGAAGTATAGGCAGGGCAAGCAGACAAGGAGAATGCTGGGAAGAGGAAGGGCAGAGTCAGGAGTCACTGGCCAGACACACAGGAAGCAAGATGACAAAGCAGAACTGAGAAAAGGTACCAAGCCATGTGGCTCAACATAGATAAGAATTATGGAATAATTTAAGTGTAAGAACCAGTCAGTAATAAGCCTGAGATAATGGCCAAGCAGTTATGATTAATATAAGCCTCGGTGTGATTATCTTATAAGTGGGCCAAGGGACTGCAGGGTCCTGGTGGGACCAGAGAAACCTTCCTACTACAATAGGTGGTCAGAAAGGTGGCCTGATTTCTACAAGTGTTTAAGGCAGAATAGATGTACCTGTTTTGGAGCAATATACCAAGAATAGAAATAAATAGCCATCCCTTTCCTTTTCTGGTCATGTACCTTACATCAGCTAGCAAACTGAAATCCATTCATAGACCCCCAGTCTTTCAAAATCTTCCTCAAAACTTAGATTCATTGAGGACATTCTATTTCAATTTGTTTTCCTCATGTCAAATGGTTTGGATTATGCAAAAAGACACTGGATACGCATCTTGACAGTTTACAAAGCTTAGGTTGGTTATTTTACATTTAAGAAAAAAAGACATAAAAATAATGATCATTAATTGTTGCCCTGTTTACTTTCGTTAAAGCATCAGACAGCTTGAAAGTCATCAGAAGGAAGATAAACACAATAAAAATCCTAGAGGAAATTTCATGCATTTCTAGCAACTTCTCAACTTTAAACCAGTTAAAATCTTTCTTTGAGTTGGAAGAATAATTTCTAAACTTTTATGTGGTGGTATACTGTGTACCATAATAAAATTTACCTGAAGATCAGAGAGACAACGGAACAAGCCACTGCTATGTCTTACCACGCCAACTCCACAAATCCTCTGACTGTTTGCCTCTGTTTTGAAAAGCCTCTAATTGAAAGGCCGTTAGTCCCTGTCTCCTCATGCCTTATATACCTTTCTCCACCCAGCCATCACTTCCTGGAATTAAAGGCGTGTGTGCTTCCCAGTACTGGTATTAAAGTCGTGTGCTACCACTGCCTGGTTCTGTTTCTCTCCTAAACTGAGTCAATCTCATGTAGTCCAGGATGACTTTGAACTCACAGAAATCCAGATGAATCTCTGCCTACTGAGTGCTAGAATTAAAGGTGTGTGCCACCACTGCCTGGCCTCTGTTTAGTGGCTTATTCTATTCTCTGATCTTCAGGAAAATTTTATTAAAGTAGATAAAATATCACCACATTTCCACTTTTTTTGTCTAAAATAATAAAAGAGGGTTATAACTAAAATAGTTTAATTAAAATTTCTTAAATTTATATATTAAAATAGAAGCACAAACTAAGTGTGGTAACTCTGTCTGTGATCTTAGCACAGAGGAGCTGAAGCAGATTGACTGACTCTCAATTGTAGGCTAGCCTCAATTCATTCCCACTACAGCTTACTGAAAATGTGAGGTGGTACTTTGAAAACTAACCTAAACCAAATGACATGAGCGTGGGAAAGAAACCTGTAGAGATAGGAAGAGAGGAAAGATTAAGGGAGTTAGTTAAGAGATGTGTCTGAAACTGTCAAATATTATTTTTAAAAAAGGAAAAAAGAACATATGAAAACATTTCTAATACATGTTGACATTTGAAAACAAAAATGTTATCATGATTCCTTAAAGCAAAATTAAATGTGCTGAGTTCATTGAATAAGATTTTTTTAAAAAAGAATTATATTATAATTATGTGTAATAATTTTAATATGTATTAACTAACAACACTGTGCTAAAATTTTAAAATAAAATGAGTAATTACAATGCATAAATAAGAGCTATTATTTTTAAGATTTTTAATATTTTTAATTATGTCTAACTGCAAATGTCTTAGTGTGGTGGGTAGTGCATATGAGTTCAGGTGCTCAAGAATTCCAGAAGAGGACATCAGGTCTCTTGGAACTATGTTCCAACTGACATGGTTCTGTGAATTGAACTCGGTCCTCTGAAAGAGTAGTATGTACTCCTTAATGCTGAATTATGTCTCTAGCCCCAGAAGTGCTGTTTTATCTTGTGTTCATCATCAAAATTACTTCATGCTTGACAACTACTTTCCCCATTTGTATTTATATTCCATCAGAGACATATATTAAATTTATGTATAAGATGATTTAGTGATCCATAGCCACATTAAAATACACTCAAATAATATGATTAAATTTATTGTCCATTTCTTGGAACTTTGGATACAGACTGAATTCTTATCAAGCAAAGTTTTATCAGTTTAGAATGTGGTTCCGTATGTATGAATTTTGGGAAGTGAAGGGAGTAGGATGTTTTGTTGCTTCCATTTCCTCAACAGCCACAGATAGGTTTGTAGTTCCAGGTATGAGTCACTCCAATGGAGATGAGCACAATTAGACAACTGTTGCTTTAAGTACACCTGTTGCACCATTGGAGATCTCTTGCTATGCTGGTCTTTTTTGTGGTTTGTAGGGTTTATTGCTGGATCAGACTATTGATTGCTTTTCTCTCTTGGTACCTTCATATACTCTTAAAGCTGCTCTTAAAGGAAAAGGCTTTCAAGTTGGTTCCAGCTCAATTCCTCCAAGTTTTGTGCCCAGGGTGTATGACATTTTCACCCATTGAGCTTTGCTTTCAAGGTGTGGGAAGATTATAGCCACAGATGTTTGCAACTATTGTCAATCACCAAAGAAGGTTCTTATTGTAGCAAGTGTGGACTGCTACAGAGATCCAGAAAATTCAGAGAACTACAGACCGTGGAGTGCCTAACCCTAACTGACAATTCTACTACACCATGTCTACCCCTAAGGCTCAGGCAACTTCATGGAATGAAAGAGTGAGGAATGATTTTAAGAGCAGAAAGATCAAGACATATGCTGTGAGATAGTGTCTTCTGTATATGACAGGGCAGCTGAATCTATGAAATCGCAGCAATGTATTCTTCCAACTTTACCTGCATAATGACAACTCCAATGTAGATCAGGAAATTCATCAATCACTGAGCCTTCTCTCCACTTAACACCAACAAAGTCACTGATAATAATTCAATACTGGATGAACACTTTCCAAATGGCCAGTAATTACTTTTCTTTTTCTTCTTAGTGTACCACATCTTGCATCATTTTAATGAAATACTCATATAATATAATAGTCTAATTACAATTATACCAGAGCCACATTAAAGACTTAAAAAGGAAGGAAAGTTCCAAGATGAATGAGAAGTATTTCTTCAGCAACATTAATTTTTAGACTTAACAAATATTTTTGATTATTTGAAAGTTTTGTAAAGTGAAATAATTTTAAAAGCCACAAGATAGACATTGGGTGCAATACCCACCAATGGCACTTCTCTTAAATATATATACAAAAATACCCTTTGCTTATATAAAGTTTTTCATGTATCATATGGAAATATCATGTATACTTAGTAAACAGGACACCAAGAGAAGATAAACGATTATGTGAAGACAGTCATGTCAGGAAAGAGATTTCCACACTGCAATGCAGTTTCTTCTGTTTTTGTAATTTACTTTGTTCCACCTCCCTTTAAACTAATTTTTCATACAGATCATGTTTCCCTCTCCCACAAAATACAACTTTTTATCTGGAGAGGAAGAATGTTGCAATGCAGACAGAGTTAGGAGAAGGCATATCCCTCTCAGGCCCCAATTCCTATATGTATTTATTTTCTCAGTCTGTCTATCATCTATCTATGTATCTATGTATCTATGTATCTGTCTGTCTGTCTGTCTGTCTATCTGTCTATCTATCATCTATTGATCTATCTATCATCTATCTGTCTATATCTATCTACCTATTTATCATCTATCATCTATCTATCTATCTATCTATCTATCTATCTATCTATCTATCTATCTATCTGTCTGTCTGTCTGTCTGTCTACCTACCTATCTATCTATCTATCTATCTATCTATCTATCTATCTATCTATCTACCTATCTATCATCTATGTCTTCTTTTATTTATTCCCCCTTACATATAACATCCCAACCACACAGTTTTTCTTCTCTCCAATCTTCTCAGTCCTCTTCTAGCCCCTTCTTCCCACTATACACTCCTCATCTGTTTCCCTTCATATAAAAGTTAGCCTCACAGGGATACCAGTCAAACATTGCACAATCAGTTACACTAAAACTTGGCTCATACTTGTGGTGATATTTTATTTGTGCTTTAACAAATAAAGCTTCCCTGGAGATCAGAGTGCGGAGCCAGCCACTAGAGGCCAGGCAGTTGTGGCACACACCTTTAATTGCAGCACTTAGAATCTTATGTCTTTGATTCCCATAAGTGGGAGGCACACACCTTTAATCCCAGTGCCTGGGAGGAGGAAACAGGAAGTGATATAGCTGGGCAGAGAGAGGAAGTGGTAAGGGAGGGGGGTGGAGATAGGAGCTCTCCCATTTCAGTCTGAGGATTCTAGAGGTAAGAAGTCTTTCAAATGGTTGGCTGCTCTGCTTCTCCGATCTTTCAGCTTTCACCCTGATATCTGACTCCAGGGTTTTATTATTAAGACCAATCAGAACTTGTGCTACACAGACTTCATACCAAGGCTTTATGAGGCAATCCAATAGGAAGAAAAGGATCCCCAAAGCAGACAAATGAATCAGAGATAGCCCCTGCTCCCAGGGGTAGGAGTCACACCATAACACCAAGCTACACAACCATAATATATATGCAGAGGACCTATCTCAGACCCATACAGGCTAGTGATTGTTGCTTTCCTCTTTGTGAGCCCTTATGAACTCTGGTTAGTTGACTATGTGAGCCTTGTTCTCCTGAAATCCTTGCAACTCCCTTTCCCCCAAATCTTCTTCACCAGTTCCCAGATCTGCCTACTGTTTGGTTGTGGGTCTCTGCATCTGCTCCTATGCTTCTATCAGGTGCTAGATGAAGTCTCTCTGATGATGATTATGCTAGGCTCTTGTCTACAAGTATAGCAGAATATCATTAGGAAAAAATGTCTTTTTTTTTCCAGTTATGATTGGTTCTATCTTAAGTTTCTGGGCTGTCCATCCCCTGGTTTCCGGCACTCTAATGTCAGGTGTGAATTTCCTCTCCTGGCATGTGTCTCAAGTTTGACCAGTCATTGATTGGCCATTCCCAAAAGTTCTGTGCCACCTTTACCCAAGCACATATTGAAGGCAGGAAAAATGTGTAGGTTGAAGGTTTGTGGCTGGATTGGTGTGCCAGTCTATTTACTGGAAGCCTGGCCTGGTTCAGGTTCCTAATCCCCATTACTAGGAGTCTTCCCTAGGATCAATCTCATAGATTACAGGGAGTTTTCATTGCAGTAGGTTACTACCTCACTCTTAAGTCTTTACTGTTATTTAAGGTTTCTTCGTGTCACGAGCACACAGTTACCAACAAGGATAAAAACAACCAGAGAGCTCTATAACTTTCTTCCCACATTTTTTAAAAATGTTTTAGTGTCTTAAACATTAATCTGATTAATTAATTAGTTAACTAAATTAAAATGATAACACAGCTTTTAAATATTTGCAAAAAATGTGAAAATCCTTTTAGTAAAGGAAGTCATGACATAAAAATCATTCCATCTTGGTTCAGAAAATATAGTAATGCATGAAGATGAGAAACATGATCAATAATTTTTTTACAAAATTTGTGGTGGTTTCTGAAAAGAAAATTAAATGTGCCTTCTAACAGGTTCATTTTGAGTATCATTTATGCAAATAAACGTCTTCACCCAGAACTTGGAGGGAATCTTACAATCTATCCTACTGAAATACAAAGGAGAAAAAAAAATGTTGTCACGGGACTTTGCAATAACTGGATCATGTTTTTAACCTATTGTTATAACACTAAAAATGGATTTTCCCAAGAAAATGTTATTATTTTTTTTAAATAATGAAAAATTAACTGCTTTTCTGACACATCCAAGATACAGCAACTAAACTTGTGAAGAATTAGAGACATGCAAAGCTATGTTTAAAAAATTACATAAACGTTTTGCTCAGAGACATAATTTATATTGCCGTAACTTTGTCTGTTTTAGAAACTTTATATTTTATTTAAAACAATGCATTAGAGAGTGCTTTGTTTTATTTTTTATGTGATATCATTATAGAGAGATAATTCACATACCATAAAACTCCCTTAAATGTTAGCATTTAATGTTTTTTTCTTTGATTTTGTATTTGTTAGCTATATAGTCTTCATCAAAATCCAATTTTAGAAGTTTTTGATTAGCTCAAAAGGATGTCTCATAACAGCACCTTCGGGCAGCCACTATTTTGCTTTTGGTTTGAGATCAGTTTATACTGGGCATGTCAATTAAATTAAAGTCATGAAATATGTGATTTTTAGAATGTTCTTTTTTCAGTTTACATAGTGTTTTGATATTATGAAGTATTCTTTGATACTTAAATACACGTCATAACATCCATCCAGTTAGAATACATGACTTAGTTATTTCAGTTATAGTCATAGTTATGTTAATATTAATAGTAAGTAATCTTAGAACACTTTTGACCTCCTGAAAAAAAAAACACTCACTAGCAGTTGATTCTCATTTACCAGACTACACAGCTATTACTCTGCTTACTGTCTCTTGTCTCTGTCTTCTATGGAAATTTCATGTTATTGAGAAAGTACAAGGTGTTTTATGACTATCTTCATTCAATTAACTTAATCATTTCAGGTTTACCCATGTTACATCATTAGCCAGTATTTCATTAGGATTATTAGCATAATAATATGAAGATAATATTTAATTATGGATTCACTTGGCTTATTTGCCACTTGGGACTAGTATGAATTGCTGTTGTGATCATTTATGTATTAGTTTTTTTATGCAGTATCATGCCAGAATACATACAGCTATTTCTTTTTTTTTCTTTCCGGTTTATGTGGTATATATTTCTGTTTCTTATCATCTTTTTGGTCTGAGTAGAAAAAAAATGTGAAATAGTGAATATAGTTATCTCAGAGTAAATTGTTAGTTATGCTATCATTATGTTTGTTGTTAGCAGATGTTGATGGTCATATAGAGAAAGAAATCCTTTCTTTTCAGTGTATGTATATGTTTGTGTGTGTGTGAATGTGAAAGTGTATATGAGTCTTGTGTATTTTTGTGTGCATCTTTGTATGCATGTGTGTTCATGTCTTTGTACTTTTGTGAGTGCATGTGCATGTATGTATGTGTGTGCATATACATATGTTTGCATGCTTTTGTGCATATGTGTGTATGTGTGTCTATGTGTACACATAATTTCCTCTCAATTTAACCATTAGAATTACATCATTCGTACACTATTAAAATATAATACGCTTCCATAATTGTAAAAATGATTATATCTTATTTGTCTACTTTTTGTTCAAAATTCACAATTTTGGTCTTTCCAAATTCAATTTCTTTATTTTTTACTTCTGTATTGCCCATATTTCCAGTTGTTTCAGAAATTTGTTTTGCTCTTGCTGTTAAAGTATGTTCTCTTCCATAATACGTCGAATTCATTCTGTATGATGATGCCAACTTCAGAATTCATATCTAGTGCCATTTGTTTAACTGGCAATTTCTTCAGTGATACAATTTTGTGGTCTCTTTTCCTTTGGTTGTGCCAAACTGATTTACTTATGTGATCTTTTCCCTTCCTTCTTTCTTCCTTCCTTCCTTCCTTTTTGATGAAAAGCATCATTTTATTCAGAAAGTACTCCTGGGATACCACAGTTTCATAGCCATTGATTAAAGATGATATGTGTTTATGACCCCTGGGTCATCAATGTTTTCACTTTTCATTGATGGAAAAACATAGACTTTGGAGTCTGTTCTCACGGTTCAACAGGTTTGCATGTTAGATCACCGGTCCTCAAGAAACTAGTAGCTTCCAGGTTTTCTCATTGGCTAGTCTGGAGGAATTACACACTTTGAGCACAGGAGTACTTCGATAAAACTCCTTGCATGAAGATAGGTTTGCAGTGCTCTCTTTTAGGATACTTTTCCTCTAGCCTATGACTAATAATGGAGACTGATATTATCAACTTGAGAAGACAAATTATCACCTAGGAATCTAGGATCAAAGTGTGTCCTAGTTAGAGATACTATCACAGTAATGAAGCATTGGGGCAGAAAGCATGCTGGGGAAGAAAGGGTTTATTTGGCTTACACTTGTGCTGGGAATCTAACAGAGACATTGTATCTAGAGTAAACCTTAGACTATATTAGCTGTTTCTCACTGTATCTAGGGTAACAGTAGAATGTATGTGTGTCTGTTGGAGTTACCTAGACTTGGAAGAAATTATAGTAGAGAATAGTGATTGTTTTTTCTTATAATTCATAGAGTCGTTTTACTGAAGGGGTTTTTCATCTGTTGCATGACTTTAGTCACAAGACTATTCAGGCACACTTGGAGAATCTTAAATTATTTGGTACTGCCAACAGTTCACAATCATGACTAAAGGTTATATGGTGTGATGATTTCCTTCAGAGAACATATAGAGCAGATCAAAGGGGCTTTTCTATGAAGAACTTGTTCTACTCCAAACACAATCTTTGTGTACAGTCAATAAATGTGCTTCTGAATGGAAGTTCAAGATTCAGTTCACAGAAACTATTCCTCCCTGCTGCCAGAGAGCCAAAAATATTATGGAGTGACTCTCCTTCTTGGAACATTACACACAACACAGAACAATTGCCATATACTTCCATATAGTCCATCATTGAAGGATATCAGAATAGGAACTCAAACAGAGCAGAAAACTGGAGACAAGAGTTGATGCAGAGAACATGGTGGTGGGGTTGTGTTTGCTTACTGGCTTGCTCCTCATGGCTTGCTCTGTCTGCTTTCTTATATAACCCAGGACCACCAGACTCAACCTCAATGGGATAGGACCTCCTCAATCAGTCACTAATTAAGAAAATACCCTACAACCAGATCTTTTGGGGAGTTTTCTTATTTGAAGTTCTGTCCTTTCAGCTGTCTCTAGCTTGTGTCAAGTTGACATACAAGTAGACAATGCAGGCTGTGCCTGTGAGGGATTGTCTAGATTAAGTTATTCTGTCAGCAACCTTGTGTGGGATTATCTAGATCAGTTTAGGTGAGGTGAGAATATCCACTTTAAGGGTAGGCTGAAAATTTCAATGACTGGAGTCCTGGACTGAATATAATGGA
>CABHPP010124677.1:29980-42481 GCA_902168425.1 Peromyscus attwateri
TATATATATATATATATATATATATATATATATATATATACAATTTGATTAGCAGTCACTTGCTCCTACTGCCATGCTTTCCCCCTCAACCATGAACTGTAAGGATTGGAACTATAAACTGGAAGGAGTTGTTCATCCTTAAGTTATTTTGTTTGGTACTGTGCAACAGCAATGATTAAAGGAACCAATACACCACTTCCAAAATCTTGTTGAATACCTGCATTTTGATTTGTTTCGAGACTGTCAATGTTCGGATGCTGAACAATGGTTTTTGACCTTTTATAATCTGTCTGAGTTTAAGATGAACTGTTCACATAGCAACTTCAGGATTTCTTGCTAGTTCTAAATGCCAAGCTCATCAAATTAAAATGTCCTCAAATATCATAAATATTTGAGAAAAGCCTATGTTTGATTTTCAGTTAAGAGTCCTTCCTAAGAAAACTTAGTTCAAACATTTGGAGTAAAAATTTTGCTTTTACAAATCTCTTAGTGTTTAAGAGGTAAATCTAGTTTTAAAAAAATGTATTTGGCTTAAAAGTTAAATCTTGTAACAGTGTGTGTTTGGATATAGTCTTGTTATAATAGTTTGTAAGACAGAATTACAGTTTTAGTCAACACATACAAATGGAACACAATGGCAACATTAACCATATTCATCATCAAACCTGTTGTTCACATGCAGTCTTTCTCTCACTGCAGGAAACATACCATAGAAGAGTGTCTGAACAAGCGTAAGGCTAAATAATGGGTCATTCTCTTAGAAATCATTACTATGGGAGGCGACATGTTGATGTGGTTTGTCACTGCTTTTGTTTCCAGGATCAGACTCATGAATCTGGAGCACTTTGTTGGGTAAATCTTTTTTCCTTTTGTGCTGAGCACTATTCTTCTTTCAGGGAGATGTATACAGTGTTGGGAGTAGACTCAGCTTTAGGATTGTTGATACACTGCATTCTTCTGTGTGACTGGCATTGAAGGTTACATGTTCTATTGCAGAATTCTTTTCAATAGTCCACTTCTATCAGTGCTAATAGTCTGATGTATAATGTGTTATTATGCTGATACAACGGCTAGTATATTCCTAACTGGTTCTCCCATCAATGGCCTACTAGTGATGTGGCTTTCCAACACATGGATGCCCTACATTGAGTCAGCTCTGGTCCGATTCCCCTCTTTCTCTAATACCTACATCTTATGTGGCTTCCACCAGCCTGGACATCTTACTGGCTTCCTTGAGTCAAGCGAATTGGCACGGGATTTTGGAGCTTTTGATTTGTGTTCTTTTGTAATGCTCCAGCTCTGACTATCTTCCCTGGGTTCACATATCTACTATAACAAACTCAGGGTATGTGGGCCCTTGCACAGGTCTGACCTCCACCCTAGGTATCAGATTTCTGATGAAAATTCTAGCCTGTGTGCCATTGCCTGGCTATGACCTTCTAGTATCCTCAGTATCTGTCCATGTTGTGATTTCTAAACTAAAAGGAAATACACCAAATTTATGAAGTATGGATTTGCTCTCCCAGTCAAAGCAATACACTATGTATGTTTCACTTTTCAATAGCAAATAATGGGCACTAACATTAAAACATTACTGAAATAAAGCTTACACATAACTAGTAAACAATAATAAACAAAGAGTAAAAACATATTTCATATAAGTCCTATTATTAATTTTCCATTGAAATATTTAAATATTAAATTCTATTCCAAATTGGGGTTTTGATCATATAACAATAATATTCATAAAATATTTTTAGCCTGGTTGTACCAGGAGTCATCATTGTACTGGGCTTTCTCAGAGAATTCAAAAGGGAGTGGATTAGGGTTAATTCCGTATTGAGTAGGGTTTGAAGACTGTAATTAAAGTTCAGGGAGAAAAGGCAATATTTCTGGCCTGTGCTTTCAAAAGTAGATAAATATTACTGCTGAGTATAAAGGACATTAATTTTTAGATTTAATAAGGATTAAAATCAATTGAAAATAAATAAGTCATGGGGAGAAGATAATCTTATCAAATATGCCTTAATTGTTTTTATTTCATTAATGCTAGTGTTTACTCATTTCTACTACTCTAATAGAAAATTAAATTCTTAATATTCAACCATAGCAACAGCAGATAAAATTTCAACCTAATGGTTAACATGGTTAACCCCAAACTATATGTCACAAACCTTCTGATTTTTATAGTAGGTATAAGATAACATTGATGTGCTATACTATCAGGATGATGAATTAATAAAGTAAGCCACTAAGATGACTGGACATAAATATCTCATTAAAATGGATTTAATGTTTACATAATTAAGCATAATAAAACTATATTTAAACCCTGAAAAATTCAAACACAGGAAGGTAAACATTTTTAGGTTCAAAATATTTGCTCAACTCTATTCTTTCTCTTGTGGTTAAGGGATCAGTGATAATAGATCTTTATTTTTTTATTTTTTTTATTTTATTTATTTATTTTTTTTTTGGTTTTTCGAGACAGGATTTCTCTGTTTAGCTTTGCACCTTTCCTGGTACTCACTCTGTAGCCCAGACTGGCCTCGAACTCACAGAGATCCTCCTGTCTCTGATAATAGATCTTTAATTCTGTGATATTTTCAACTTATGGTACAGCTCTGTTTGTTTTTATTTATATATGATTACAATATTAATTATAAACATTCACATAAGTCATTTCAGACTCTAGAAATAACAGCAAAAATAAACCTTAAGGTAATACTTTAATGAAGAGTGACAGGTCAAGCCCCAGTGATGTGTTGTTGAGTCTGAATTTCTGTACATACGATGTCTGTCTTCCATCTTGAGTACTCTTCACTCTGGTTGCCAAGATCCTAGATTCCATAAAAACACACATAGTGCTGAGATCACACATTAAAAATCTGAAATACCAGAATCACTGTGAGTGACCTCTAAAGTCATCAAATTCCTGGTATGTCTCACTTGAAGTTAAAGCTTTTAGAAGATTTCACAGCAGTCAGTTGGGCTTCCCTCAATTTACTTAGAAAAATGTGCAATATTCAGGAATGGTTCTTGATGAACTTCCTACTACTCCATGGCCCCAGGGTTTTACAAATTCAGAATTCTTTCTTGTAAGTCCTTCTTTCCATTTCTCTTTCTATTGTTATAGCTGATGTTCTAAACCTGCCATACACTGTACTTTCAAAAATAGTTTTTGTCGATATTTTTACTTTTGCATTTGAAATATTCTAGATATATCATTTAAAACTTTTAGAATGCCATGTTCAAGACTAAAATATCAAAAAATGACTATTTATGACTTTACAATATATTTCCTTCATAACCCCAACAAAGCCATGCAATCAGTAAATCAACATTAGTTTACCCACCTTCAAGAACATTTCTTGCTTTCATAATCATGTCCCATATCTTTTGTAATAAAATGATCCTCATGTGCAAAAAAATAACCATTTCACAAATAACTGTCATACCTCAGGCATTGCAATGAATAATTGAATTATGCTGTCATATTGGTACCTAAACTTTTGGTTTAAACATGACTAACATATATTATAGAAATGTTTGTAGCAATCAAGATAGGTGGATAAGCTTACAAATCTTGGGAGGCATAATGCCAGGTCAACTTAATAATGAAGGCCACTGGTTAATTATTCATTCAAATGAACAAAGGAGTTTACATCAACAATTTCAGCAAGTACAGATTCTTCCTTGTAAAGCATGATTTTAATTGATAAAGTTGTGGGCAAAGGAAACACAATGTAACAATATTTATTAAGATCATTAACTAACCAGAGGCTCAGTAATTTCCATTTGTTGATTCAAGAAGCAACTGCAAAATTAGGATACTAGTGTAATAAATGTTAGCATATACTTTCTGCATTAGATATGAAATTGTTTAGTGATCAAAAGGCCACACATTTTTAGAATTATTTGATCCAGTGAAGAAAAATACTTTTGCTCTGTTGGTCAACATATATGAGTCATCAAATAGCTTCAAAATCTGAGATCATTAATCAGTAGCAACTAATCACATGTGTTAAAATTTTCTTCTAATGAACAATCACAATACAGTGGAAATACAAGTCAAGATACAGGAGTAAT
Organism: Peromyscus attwateri; assembly: GCA_902168425.1. NCBI lineage: Eukaryota > Metazoa > Chordata > Mammalia > Rodentia > Cricetidae > Peromyscus > Peromyscus attwateri. The sequence goes on from CABHPP010124677.1 coordinate 34,070, forward strand.
TTTATTACTTTTACTTAATTCAGTATACAAATATATAATCCAATCAATACAAGACTGAGACTGTCTGGCTTTTTCTAATATCTTTTAAATAACTTTATTTATTAATATGTCATGATTCAAGTGCACACCATTTGTTGTGCTTTTTGCTATTTCATTGGCCACAATGCACCTTCATTGGCTACTTCTGTTTCTATATAAAATGCTTTCACTCCTTGAAAAATTCCTTTGTTCATCACCTTTTCTCTTACTGTTTTTATTTTTAAGATTATCCTTACAAGCATAATTATATTGTGTTTATCTTTTGAAATTTCATTTAATATTTGATAATGTCATTAGGTATTTTTAGTCAGTTTAAATATAGCTAGTTGATAGATGGAGAGTAGATACATAAATTCAAAGGGTGTTTTAATTGTTATTCTGTATGATTTAATAACTGTTTATTTTTAATTATTTTGTATTAGATACTTGGTATCTTTATTGCTTTCACCATTTGTAATTTTTGTCAATATGTAATAAGCGCATTAAATCCACTTGTATAAGTTTTCACATCTGTTCTTATTATTACTTAGAATTCTCTTAAACATACTAGATTATGAGCTTGTGATGTAGCTCAGCAGTTAAAGCATTTGCTTCAGAGGCAGGAAGACCTGGGCTCAGTGCTCCAGATCCCATGGAAGTGCTGGCTGAGCCCTGTGACCTCACTGCAATCCCATCACTGTGCAAGTGGAGTGCAAGGATCCCCAGAGAATGTAGAGCAAGCTTGACTAAACATATCAGGTAGCTCTGGCTTCAACTGACCATCCTTGGGTAAATTAATAAAGTGGAGAGTGATTCAATAAGACCATTGGGCTTGACTTTTGGGCCTTTACAGGCATTAAAAGACATTTGTATACCTCTCCACACACAGACATACATAAACATGCAAACAGTCAGATACACACTTATATCTAAAAGATGTAATAAATCAAGTGATTATATTTCATTCAGTACAGAGGAGTTTTAACTTAAGTCAACTTATGTACCTTCCTCTGCCTTAACTGTTTTTGTTGTTTTTTAATTTGTTGTTTTTGTGTTTTCTCATTCTTCCTTTGGCCTCTTTTTGTTGCTGTTTTCTTTACTTTTGTGTGTTTATTGAACTGGAAGATATGCATCTTGTTTAATTTTCATTAGCAGTTCCTTGCAATTTTTAAAATGTATTCAAAACAATTCCTTTATTAATAAAATAGAAGTAGTGACAAAATTAATATTTTTGAGATTTTTTTAATTAAAACTGCTCGGCCATTAGCTCAGGATAACTATTGACTAGCTCCTACACTTAAATTAACCCATAACTCTTATTTATGTTTAGCCACATGGCTTGGTACCTTTTCTCAGCTCTGCCTTCACATCTTGCTTCCTCTGTGTCTGGCTGGTGACTTTTGACTCTTCCCAGAATTCTCTTCTCTGCTTGTCCTGCCTATACTTCCTGCCTGGCTACTGGCCAATCAACACTTTATTTATTAACCAAGCAGAGTAACACATTCATGGCATATGTTGAAGTTAAAAACTTCCTTTTAAATAGAAAGAAAAGGAGATTTTTTTTTATACTCATGTGCAAGTATTTGCACATATGTATGTGTACCATGGACATGCTTGTATATGTGGGGGCGAGAAGAGGTCATCATATGCCCTGGTACTACTAGAGGAACAAACAGCCATAATCAGCCAGATGTGGTTGCTGTGAACTAAGTCAGGATCCTTTGTAGGAGCGGAAAATGCTATTAATCATTGAGTTAACTATCCAGGCCTGGAAACTAAGTCTTCTGACACCCTCTCTAAGTTGGAAAATCTGATGCCTTAAATATAAATCTAAAGGGAACTCAGCTCTGGTATATCCCGTAAGCTGCGTTATTTCTCAGCACTCTTCTTGATTACTCTCCTAAACTAAGTAACTTGTTCAGTTGTAATTGTGGATGGGTTTGTTTTATATCTACCAGGTCCTGTGATAGGTATGGAATTATTTCTGTATTAATGAGAAGAAATAGCTGGTTTAGAAAGAGAACAAATTGTGGTCAAGGTCACCAAGGAAACACAAGGATAGTTTAGTTTTAGTACAGAAGCCTTACTAAACGCTTCCCTCTTTCTTTTTCTTTTTTCTCTCTCTCTCACTTTCATTTACCACATCCCATAAAAAATGACTTACAGCCCCATGGTATGTTTATAATTGACATTGCATAGTCTTGCACATATTGAGGAGTAATTGTTAAAGCAAGATGATTTCTATTTTCTCTTTTTACAGCTGATTCTATGTGAACTGTAATCACAATTTGTTTTCATCCTGGAATGAAAGTTAAGGCACAATATGAAGACAACTCCAAACTTTGTCTCTTAAGACTGATGTTTACTTTAAATAATGACTTCACATAAGGTTGAGTTAAGCTCAGGAAGAAATATACCTTATAAACAAAATATAGCAAAAATAGTGAATTAATCTGTTCTAGCTTTGTGTAAAACTTAATAGGATCTGGAGAACTGAAAATAGTGAGTACATAGTTTTTTCTGACTTTCAGGCTTATACTTGAATTTTGTTTGGCTAGTGATCAAAAATGACTAGTGATCAAATGTGGCATACCAGACAAGCAAGGTAAAGGAAATCAGTATTCATGTAAGAAAGGTGACTAACCTTGAACACCTTTCATCATTTGTCCATAAATGCTATCATGGACACTGCTTTGCTTGAAGTCCACAATTTATTCAGTGAGTAGTGAAAATTATTATCACATTTTTGTAGTACAGATGGATTTCCTGACAAGAATGATTCTTTGCTTCTTGTTATTTTCTATTGACTGTGGGGGTATTGTGTTCCCCAAAATATTGTGCACGCTAATAAACTTATCTGGGGTCAGAGACGGAATAGCCACAATAGGATAGGCAGTGGTAGCACACGCCTTTAATCCTAACATTCCAGAGGCAGAAATCCATGTGTTCAAGGATACACCCAAGCATGGTGACCAACACCTTTAATCCCAGAAAGCAAGCCTCCAATCCCAGGGAGTGGTGGTAGAAAGCAGAAAGGTATATAAGGCGTGAGGACCAGAAACTAGAGGCATTTGCCCTGGAGAGGCATTTGCCCTGGAGAGGCATTTGGCCTGGTTAAGCATTCAGGCTTCTAGCAGCAGTTCAGCTGAGACCCATTCTGGATGAGGACTCAGAGGCCTCCAGTCTGAGGAAACAAGACGAGCCGAGGATCCAGCGAGATGAGATAGCTGTGGCTTATTCTGTGTCTCTGACCTTCCAGTGTTCACCCCAATAACTGGCTCAGGTTTGATTTTATTAATAAGAACTTGTAAGATTCATGCTACAATTGACTGCAAGTTAATTGCTAGCATAAGGAAAATTGTATTATAAATATTTTTTGTAATGTATTTTCTGCAAGCTCTTTTCTTTCACTTTTTTTAAGTAAGTAAGGTTTTTCATTACTAAACATGATCAACAAATAAATAAAACAAGAAACAAATAGGCATTCATTTTGCTATATAAAGAAGGATTGACACATGATGTTAAATCATTACATTTTTTCATAGTTGATGAAATTATGAATGGGGATGTACTAGAATGTAGATGGAATCCAACAACTGTGACCGTGTTTTTCTTTTTTTTTTCCTTAAGAAACTTTCTATCCATTTTACATAGCAACCACAGATCCCCCTCTCCTCCCTCCTCCCCTGCCCCAGCCTCCCCCCCCCCATTCCTAACTCCTTAAAGGCAAGGTCTCCCATGGGGAGTCAGCAGAGCCTGGTGCATTTAGTTGAGGCAAGTCCAAACCCCTCCTCCCTTGATGCAGGCTCTTTATGTATACAAGATATTGTTACCCTTGCTTCATTTAGAAAAATGTAGAATTTTATACCAAAGTATTGATATTTTTATTAGTAATACCTATTATATTGTAGAATATCCATGGATTTCACTATTGGAAAATTTAATCTTTAAGAGACCAGACTCATCTGTTCTAGGGTATTTAAATTTATGTAGTTTTATTTATAGATTTTATAGGCATATTTGCCTGTATTATTTTGCAATTCATAAGAACAAAAATATTATAAATTATTTAACAAGGAGAAATAATAATTGAATGTGAAAAATTGAAAAATAACTTAAAAAATTGTCTTATTGGTGGATCTTTCCTGTGATGAATATGTAATGCCCTTCTTGATCTCTTGATTGATTTTAGTTTGAAGTCTATTTTGTTGAATATCAGGATGGCTACACCCACTTGTTTCTTAAGACCGTTTGATTGGAATGTCTTTTCCCAGCCTTTTATTCTTAGGTAGTGTCTGTCTTGCATAGGCTTAAATTGTTTTTCCTACAGTCACTTAATGGCAATTTTATTATTTGGCTTGAAGGGATAAGAATAGCTTGTTTTTGTAATACACTAATTGCCTAAGTCTATAGTAGTTCACAGTACTTTAAATACATTGGTTCATAAGTGTTCCGATTTCAAAACATAGCACATGGTGTTCACTAATGGTTTTAAATACAAATATTGCTTTTCAAGTTCTCCAGACATGAATACAAAAAAAATGTATTTTGTTTTGTTTTCTTCTCTTCCAGCTGAGTGTGCTGCTCTGGATGTTGTATAAAATGTGGTGCCAACTCGAGCATCACGAGTTTCTCTGTCCCTTTGACAATTCTTGAATCAGAAATGTTCTAACTGGCTCCTTTTCTGAATAGTCCTTCACCCTATCCTATAGGATATTTCTTGAACTATTCAAAACCTAGAATAAATCAAAATAATATAAGAGGCAAGAATGAATTAAACATAGAGATGTAGTTATCCACAAGGTTTTCATGAAAGTTGTCAATGTGACCTTCTCTGTAGATGGTGAAATAACTCTCAGCCCTGAAAGAATTTTTTCCTCAAGAGAAATGTGTCAGAATCTATCAACTGCAAAATTTAGCATGGACTTTAAAAATCTCATGAAGTTTCAAAGTAACATATTTTGTTTCAAGGAATGATTCAATTTTGTCAGGTTTTCTTCAACCTGGTATGTGTTTTTTTTTTTTTTTAATGTGTTCACAAACAAATATCAGATAGATACATAAAAAGATAGGCAAATAGTTTAAACTGTGATTAAGACAGACTTTTTATCATCTTATTTAGTTATGAAAGTTTATATAAATTATCTCTTATGTCTTAATGTTAAGACAATATGATTTTTAATTAAGAGCATCCCTACTCCCTTCTGCAGTTTCCTAAGATTATGAAAGATGAGAGGTTCAAAATTTAAGTAATTTAGTTCATGAAGTTTGTCTTCAGGTAATGATAATTTTAATTTACTGGAATTGTAATAATTCCAAGGGTTTTTTTAAGTGATAAAACTCTTTTGTGGGAAAATGGCTAAATATTTAAGATTCTTCAATATTATAGAAATATTCCCAGGATTTATAAGAATAAAGATGAGGAGGACTTTTCCAGGTGGTTGTTGTAGACACTGCTCATGATCATTAACTATCTCTCTTACAATAATTTAGATGTGAATCTGTTGAGAATTCATCATTCAACATTGTTTAGATTTTTAAAAAGTATTGTGTATTTAACTGAGATTTCATGTTTCAAAATTAAATGAATGTATTCTAGTTGAAAGGTTCCTTTTTTCATTGATTGGGTTTGAGATACTATTCATATAAGTGAGCAGAGATGTTGAGGAATGACACATACATGTGAAAAGGGTATTTATTTTCTTAGCTGTGCTGTGTTATTACATCTAGCTGTAAGAACTGGTATCAAGTCAAATAAAAACAAAAGCAAAAATTATATATCACACTTATCTCACTGGATAAAATCTAAACATTCAAGAAAAAAGCTATGATTCTGACTTGGTAAAATAACTTGAATGTTATCTCCCCTGATGCAATGTACTAATCGCTTCAGAATAACTTAGTACCATATTATAATATTTTTGATTATTATGTTGCTTTAAAGAAGTGTTCAAACCTAATGTAACGGCTTTGCTAATTTTTTTCAGTCATAAAGGAAATGTTAAGACTTCCATCTATCTAGAACATTATTGATTATATTACTGTCAGCATTGATGTCTTAATACTGTGTTAAGGATGAGGTGAAGAAATAATAACAGGATGATGTATTTATAAAGACAGTATATTGTATGTCAAAAATAAGTTTTGAATTGAATTGTTCCTTAACCTATTTTCTTCTATATAATTTGTTAAAATGTGTAAAAACTTCAGAAAAAAAAAAACCCTTTTCAAACCAGATCAAATCCCAACATGGAGAGTGGAGTTTGATACACAATTCCAATCGTAGCTGTGGAGCTACTTAAATTGTTAGCTACTGGGTGAGAGAGAATCAGTTTTCCTTAAGATTGTGACTGCCAGATGAGTTCATCATTATCCAGGGAAAATATATGTCCAAAAGTGTTTGGGAAGATCAAATTCATCTTGAAAGGGACATGGGGAGAAAGAGAACAAATATAATATGTGTGTGGGGGGTGATGGGGGTGTGGGTAACATCTGAGAATAGTTGGAAAAGGAAGATGAATATAATTAAAACATATTCTGAAAAACTTTGAAATACATAATCAAAATTTTAGAAAACAAGGTTCTGGGCTGGACAGAAAGCCCAGGTATTAAAAGCTAGACTCACATTAAACAGCCAAGAATAATTTTCCTGTTCATCAGCAATATCACATTAAATTTTATTCATTTTGTTCCATATAAAATTTTATCCTTGAAATACTCAATCCATTAATGATCCACTAAAGCCCTCAAGATCCAATCATCACCCAATAGTGAATCTTTTATGTGGAAACAAAACTTCAAGACATAAGCTTTTTGGGGGCAATATTCTATTAACATGATTAGAATAATAGAGCCTTTCAATTAGCTTGGTATATTATCTAAATACATAAAAATTAAAATAACATACAAGCATAAAATAAAGGTAATTATTTTTTTATTTCATTTTTAGTGTTTTAGATGAAAATCAAAAATACATCTTATTATTAAAAATGAGCTAACAAAAGTATCAAGAATTCCATTGATTCCAATTATTAGAATCAAATATTGTTTCTCTTTAATAATTTTTTAGTAAAGACTACATGTATGTCTTTCTGAGTCTGGGTTACCTCACTCAGGAGGATTTTTTCTAGATCCCTCCATTTTCCTGCAAACCTCATGATGTCATTGTTTTTCTCTGCTGAGTAGTATTCCATTGTATATATGTACCACAGTTTGTTTATCCATTCTTCGGTTGAAGGGCATCTAGGTTGTTTCCAGGTTCTGGCTATTACAAATAATGCTGATATGAACATAGCTGAGCAAGTGCCCTTGTGGTATGATTGAGCATTCCTTGGGTATATGCCCAAGAGTGGTATAGCTGGATCTTGGGGGAGATTGATTCCCAATTTTCTAAGATAGCGCCATATTGATTTCCACAGTGGCTGTACCAGCTTGCATTCCCACCAGCAGTGGAGGAGAGTTCCCCTAGCTCCACATCCTCTCCAGCACAAGGTGTCCTCAGTGTTTTTGATCTTAGCCAATCTGACTGGCGTAAGGTGGTATCTCAGAGTTGTTTTGATTTGCATTTCCCTAATGATTAGGGATGTTGAGCAATTCCTTAAATGTCTTTCAGCCATTTGTGTTTCCTCTGCTGAGAATTCTCTGTTTAGTTCTATAGCCCATTTCTTAATTGGACTGTTGGGAATTTTGATGTTTAATTTCTTGAGTTCCCTATATATTCTGGATATCAGTCCTCTGTCAGATGTGGGGTTGGTGAAAATCTTTTCCCATTCTGTGGGCTGTCGCTTTGCCTTGTTGACCGTATCCTTTGCTCTACAAAAGCTTTTCAGTTTCAAGAGGTCCCATTGATTGATTGTTTGTCTCAGTGTCTGAGCTACTGGTGTTATACCTAGGAAGCGATCTCCTATGCCAATGCGTTCAAGACTACTTCCTACTTTCTCTTCTAGCAGATTCAGAGTAGCTGGATTTATGTTGAGGTCTTTGATCCACTTGGACTTAAGTTTTGTGCATGGTGATAAATATGGATCTATTTGCAGCCTTCTGCACGTTGATATCCGGTTTTTTTTTTTTTTTTTTTTTTTTTTTTTTTTTTTTTTTTTTTTTTTGGCTTCTTTGTCAAAAATTATATGTTCATAGGTGTGCGGATTAATGTCAGGGTCTTCAATTCGATTCCATTGGTCCACAAGTCGGTTTTTATGCCAGTACCAGGCTGTTTTTATTACTGTAGCTCTATAGTAGAGCTTGAAGTCAGGGATCGTGATGCCTCCAGAGGTTGTTTTATTGTACAGGATTCTTTTGGCTATCCTGGGTTTTTTGTTTTTCCATATGAAGTTGAGTATTATTCTTTCCAGGTCTGTGAAGAATTGTGTTGGTATTTTGATGGGGATTGCATTG
>CABHPP010124678.1:17185-36484 GCA_902168425.1 Peromyscus attwateri
GTGCTGGGATTAAAGGCGTGCGCCACCACCGCCCGGCCTTGTTGTTGTTGTTTTTGAGACAGGGTTTCTTTGTTGTGTACCTGTGGCTGCCCTAGAACTATCTCTGTAGACCAGACTGGCCTCAAACTCAGAGATCCACCTGCCTCTGCCTCCCAAGTGCTGGGATTAAAGGTGTGCGTCACCACTGCAGGCTTCCTTGCTCGGCTGAGATTTCTGGAAATCAAGGTTGGCTCACCTCTCCTTGAAGTCCCCTGAGCTCATTGGCCTGACTGATCTCCTGCTGACTTGTGTGCTGTGTCCCCACGCAGGTCAGGAGCGCATGGTGATAGCTGACGATCTGCCCTACCCCTTTGGCCTGACCCAGTACAGCGATTACATCTACTGGACGGACTGGAACCTGCACAGCATTGAGCGGGCCGACAAGACCAGCGGGCAGAACCGCACCCTCATACAGGGCCACCTGGACTTCGTCATGGACATCCTGGTGTTCCACTCCTCCCGTCAGGACGGCCTCAATGACTGTGTGCACAGCAATGGCCAGTGTGGGCAGCTGTGCCTTGCCATCCCCGGAGGCCACCGCTGTGGCTGTGCTTCGCACTACACACTGGACCCCAGCAGCCGCAACTGCAGCCGTAAGTGCCTTGATCCCCTCTGCACGCCCCATGCCTTAGCCCTTTAGAACAACTGGCACTATGGGCTGTGGTGGAAGAGAGCTTTTTTTCTTTTCTTTTTTTTTTTTTAGACAGGGTTTCTCTGTGTGGCCCTGGCTGTCCTGGAACTCACTCTGTAGACCAGGCTGGCCTCAAACTCAAGAGATCCACCTGCCTCTGCCTCCAGAATGCTGGGATTAAAGTTGTGCACCACCACCACCCGGCTTAGAATAGAGCTTCTTAAGTTGGGGTGTCTTGTGTATAAGGATGGCTGGGCAGGTTGTACACTCAATGGCTTCATGGTCCTACCCGGTTGCTTACTACTAGACTGGGTGAGGGCAAACCCCTCGGCTGCCTTGTTCTCTGGGGGGATCTTTGAATGTAGAATCATTTAGGGGATGCGGGGGACATCTCAGTGTATTGCCAGCACTATCCTGAGTGCTTCTCCTGGTGGCACTCACTTGAGCCTCCAGCTTGCAGGCTTGGGTATCCCGGTCATAGAACCTGGTGCACAGAGCTGTGCAGCAACCCGCTCAAGCCTGCGCAGCTGAATGCACAGAGCTGTGCAGCAACCCGCTCAAGCACGCGCAGCTGAGTGCACAGAGCTGTGCAGCAACCCGCTCAAGCCCGCGCAGCTGAGTCGGAACCACCACAGTGGCTCCTGAGTCTGCCTTCTTGACCACTTGATGGTGACTTCACAAGAGCCTGTGCTGACTGTCCCCATGGGTGTGCCTGTGTTCTCACATCCATGGTAGGAAAGTGGGATTCAGAAGGTCAGAGGGCGACTTCCTCATAGCCCTCTGTGAGCACAGGTGTGTCCTGTCAGCCGGTCTTCTGTGATGTGATGTTGGCAGAGAGCCAGATAGAGTTTGGCCTCTGCACATAACTGGACAGTTGTTAGGGTCTCTGTCACCTGGGTCTCGTGTAGTCCCCTAGGAGCTGTATTGCCCTTCCGTGTTGAATCCGTGCGGACCCTGAAGTTTGAAAGGACAGAAAATGTGCCTGACACTGAGCTTGTCTGCAGTGGTCCAGGGCCAGAGCTTGGCCTCCCAGGAGTTGTGATTTGATTTTGTTTGCTTTATTTTATTATCTTATGTATGTGGGTGTTTCACCTACACATATGTCTGTGTACCACATGTATGCGTGGTACACAGGGAGGCCAGGAGAGGGCCTTGGATGCTCTGGAACTGGCGTTACAGACAGTTGGGGGAGTTCAACCCAGATCCTCTGGAATAGCAGCCAGCCCTCTTAACTGCCGAGCCATTTCTCCATGATTTTTTTTGAGACAAAGTCTTAATATATAGCTGGTCTGGAATTGGCTATATAGACAAGACTGCCCTCAAACCCATAGAGATCCATTTGCCTCTGCCTTCCTGAGTGCTGTGTATGCCCATACCATACTGGGGCTGTGCTCTTGAAGGGCAGGTAGAGGTGCGGAAGCAAGAACTCTTACTTCCTGGGGTCTTGGGACAGTGGCTTGGATTTCAAATGACCCACCTTAACCCCCTGTTCCTGGAGACTGCCTGCTGGCTTTCATACATCTGGTGCCACAGTTTCTGAATCTGGGCAGCTGGTCCGGAGCCTCAGGGCCTTGCCCTCTGCTTGGAAGGAGAAGCCAGCCTACTTTCTGATCTCTCCAAAAGCAGTTGTTCCCCCTTGTGGTCTCTGTGGGCACCTGCATTCACAGTCACACCTACACTCAGACACACACATGCATATAATTTACAAAAACAATAAAAACGAATCTTAAAATAATCCCTGGGGCTGGGGATGTAGCTTGCGTGCTGGCCTACCATGCACAGAGCACTGGGTCAATCCTGAACTGGGTGTGGTGCACACCTGTAGTCCCAGTGCTTCAGAGGTGGAGGCAGGACAATGAGGACTGCAAGACCATTCTTGACTGCTAATCAGAGTTCAAGGCCACTCTATGCTACATGACCATTCTTGACTGCTAATCAGAGTTCCAGGCACCCTATGCTGCATGAGACCCTGTCTTTAAAAAAAAAAAAAGCATTGATCTGTTCAGAACAACCATACAGACTTTGGGAAGATAACAGAAACAGCCGTCATAATGAGAGTAAGATGGCCCGTCACTCAGGCAGTTGAGAGCTCTGTGTCCTTTCTTCTCTGAGGGGTCCAGTGGGAGCAGGTACTGGTCTGTAACCACATTGGCTGCTCTGCTCCTGGCCCCAGCCTCAGCTTCCCCTCACTGATATTCTCCACTCGGTCTGTGTCCAGCATCCTTAGCTTGCTGATGCTTGCCACTTGGTCTGTTTGTCCAGCTTCTCGGCTTGCACTTGCGGCTGCTTGGAGCTCGGTCTTTCTGTCCAGTGCCCTCAGCTTGCTGATGTTTGGTGCCTGGTCTGTCTGCCTGTCCAGAGACCCTAGCTTGCTATGCTGGGTGCTCAGTCTGTTTGTCCAGCCCCTTGCCTGCCCTTGCTGATGCTTTCTGCTCAGTCTGTCTGTCCCGCTCCAGCGCCCTCAGCTTGCTGATGCTCGGCGCTCGGTCTGTTTGTCCCACTCCAGCGCCCTCCACCTTCTTGCTGTTCAGCCAGAAATTTGCCATCAGCCGGATGATCCCCGATGACCAGCTCAGCCCGGACCTTGTCCTGCCCCTGCATGGGCTGAGGAATGTCAAAGCCATCAACTATGACCCGCTGGACAAGTTCATCTACTGGGTGGACGGGCGCCAGAACATCAAGAGGGCCAAGGACGACGGTACCCAGGCAGGTGCCCCTGGGGGCAGGGTGTGCTGGAGGCAGGGTGAGACTTACAGGCTGCTCCCCCTTTCTGGGCAGGGCTCGTGACAAAAACAAGGTTATGTAACTGTGGGTGTGATCCTGGGCATGTGAAGCCCTGGACTGTGGTGAAGAGAAACTGGATTTCCCAGTTGATAAGGGTGGGGGATTGGGTGGTGGTGGTGGGCCACGCTCTAAGGATCAGGGGTCACACTACATGCGTCCTGTATTTTATGGAGTTCACGCAGTCAGTCTTGGTGCGTGTCTCTGTGTGTGCACGTGTGGGAATGAGGCAGCAGCAGCGGGTGTCGTTCAACAGGAGCCGTCCACAGGGTTTCTCACTGGGACCTGGGACTCACTAATTAGGCTAGGCTGGTGGGTGGTGAGCTCCAGAGGTCTGCCTGTCTCCACCTCTCAAGTGCTAGGATTACAGACGCATGCCACCGTGCCCAGCCCTCCTGTGTGGGTGCCGCCCCTCAGGCTGGCATGGCAAGTGCTTTTCCCAGCCTCTCTCTTGTGCAGTTAATTCTGTAATGTAGTAAACATCATCCTGAAAGTCACAAGCCTGTGCCAAATCACCCAACAGAAATGGTTGGGCTTGTGGGACAAAGAGGGGTGGGCCTGGTGTTAAAAAACTCTATTAGTGGGACTGGAGAGAGGGCTCAGTGGTTAGAGCACTGGCTTCTCTTCCAGAAGATTGAGTTTGATTCCCAGCACCCACATGGCTCACAACTTTCTGTAACTCCAGTCCTAGGGGGTCCCGTGCCCTCTTCTGGTCTCGCTGGGCACCAGGCATGCAAATAGTACACAGACAAGTAGGAAGACAAAACACCTATGCACATAAAAAATAAATAATAGCTGGGCGGTGGTGGCGCACGCCTTTAATCCCAGCACTCGGGAGGCCGAGCCAGGCGAATCTCTGTGAGTTCGAGGCCAGCCTGGGCTACCAAGTGAGTTCCAGGAAAGGCGCAAAGCCACACAGAGAAACCCTGTCTCGAAAAACCAAAAATAAATAAATAAATAAATAAATAAATAAATAAATAAATAAATAAAAATAAAATAAATAAATAATAACTTTAACCCTCCCCTCGCCAGTCTCTGTCAGTGATACATAGAAAGCAGGAGGGGATTGTTGGGAGTGTTGGAGCAACACTCCCCGTTGCTTGGCCAGTCATTGCTATATCTGTGGGTGTGGAGCATCAGGGATTGCAGTATGTGGGCCTTATGAAATGGGAGCATCATGGGAAGCAGGGCAGGAAGTTCTGGCTGTGGGAGCGGCTGGATGTGGCTCATAGCATATGAATGGAGGTATAAGTGTCCTCTAGTCTTCTTGGAGCCACATGCCAGGACAAGTGTCTACATTCACCTTTTTTCGAGTGCGTGCGTGCGTGCGTGCGTGCGTGCGTGTGTGTGTGTGTGTGTGTGTGTGTGGTCTGTTTGCATGTGTAGGGCACCTGTTTTTATGCACATGAGTGTGTGTGTTGGGCGGAGTGGTCCTGATGTTGATGCTGGGAATCACCTTTACCGATCATCCATCTTATTCACAGGCAGGTCTCTCAGTCAGTCTTGCTGCTCTGCTTGCTCTGGGGTCCCGTCTCCACCTTCTGGGCTGTCATGCTCACCCTGCACTTGTGTGACTTCCCGAGGCTCCTGACTCCAGGCCTCATGCGTGTGCCGCCAGCTCTTTAACCCTTGACCCACCTCTTCTACCCTTAGTTGTTTTTTTAAAAGACAGGTTTTTTTTCTGTATCCCAGGCTGGCCTCAAACTCAGTATGTAGCCAAGGATGGTTCCTCATCTTCCCGTTTCCCATCTCCTGGGTACTGGGACTACGTTTGTGTGCTACTCCCAGCTTCTTCATTTTTTCTGTGTTTCCCTTAACTGAAATTGTGTATTACCAAATGCTAATCCTGAATTTTCCTTAAATTTACTATGTTTGATAATTTATTTAGTTATGTGTATGTGTGTGAGCAGGTCACGTGGTTTGAATGTGGAGGTCAGAGGGACTTATAGAGGTCAGCTCTCTCCTTCAACATATGAATCCTGGGTATCAAACATCAGTGACGGGCTTAGTAATCATCTTTACCCACGGAACCATTCTGCCAGTCGCTCGCGCCCTCTCTCTCTCTCTCTCTCTCTCTCTCTCTCTCTCTCCCTCCCTCCCTCCCTCCCTCCCTCCCTCCCTCTCTCCCTCTCTCCCTCTCTCCCTCTCCCTCTCCTCACTCTCCTCCCTCTCTCTTTCTCTTCCTCTCTCTCCCTCCCTCTCCCCCTCTCCCCCCCCCCTTTCTTGGAGACAGGGTATCTCTCTGTAGCCCTGGATGTCCTGGAACTTGCTGTGTAAACCAGACTAGCCTGGATCTCACGCCCCTGCCTCTGCCTCTAAAGTCCTGGGATAAAAGGCGTGCACCACCACATCCAGTCAGCCTATAGTTTACAAATCTAACAGGGCTGAGCCTTCTGGCTGCCCCTGACCAGTTCAGGAAGGATACATGTACTGGAGCAACCGAGCCTGCCTCAGGGGGCTTTCCCAAGATGCCTTTTACAAAAGCCATAGAACCCAGCGGCCCCTTTACCAATGTAGTATGACAACTGATGCTTCGTGACAGCTGAGGGGAGAGCTTACTCCATGGGCTGGCTTACAGATCTTCTCTGGAAACTCTGGAAAATGTAGTTTTTAGTTTTTGTTGTTTGAGCCAGGCTGTGACTGGAGACTAGTAGGATCCCTTTGAGCCGGATGTCTGTTTTAGTTACTTTTCTGTTGCTGTGGTACAACACCCCGATGAAAATAACTTACAGGAGAAAGGATTGTCTCACAGTTCAAAGTACAGTCTTTTGGAGCTCCAGCTAAGGAAGCAGAAGCCGAGGTGGGGGTTGGGGTGTTGGTCACATTGTATCCATAGTCCAGAAACAGAGTGCCAGATTCCAGCGTTTGGGAAGCAGAGGCAGCTGGACCTCTATGAGTTGTTCAGACTAGCCAGGAATACTTTGTGAGATACTGTCTCAAAACAACAAGGCAGCAGCAGCAGCAGAGAGCAATGGATACTGTGCTTTCTTTTCCTTTTTTAAGTTATTTTTTACATTTTTTTTTTATTGAGTCAGGTAGTATGTGCTACAACATGCATGGGGTGGGGTCACAGAGCAACTTGGGAGAGTCTGTTCTTTCCCTCTACCATGCCGGTTCCAGAGAGCAAACTGAAGCTCATCATGTTTACCAGTCACCCTCACTGACGTCTTTTTATGTAGCCTGGGATCCTCAGCAGGGAATGGTGCCACCCATCGTGGGCTTTCCCACCTAGATTAACCCAATCAGGACAACCTCCCACCAGTTTGCCCTGAGGCCAGGTGATCTCCCAGGTAAATTCTAGATGTTATCAGGTTGACAGATGAGATGAACCATCACAAGGCCCATCACAAAAATCGTCACTGGCTTGTCAGTTTATCAAGTCACAGTTACAGCCCCCCCACCCCCCACGCCACCCCTAATCTCTGTTGCTGAAAATGAGTGGCTGTCACTTCAACCCCAGGCCGGGTTAGTGACTCCAGGCTGTCATCTCTCTGACAGTCATCTTGAGTGCTAACTGATGACTGTAGCTTCCCTGAAAGAACACTCCACGGTACAAATCTCCTGAAAGTCCCTGTGATTCTCGGAACCACCTGTCCCACTCCTACTGCCTTCCCCAGACACTTTCCTACAAGGCCGCATCTTCCTCTGTTTCTCTCCACCCTGTTTCCTTGGGTGCCTCGGTACCCCTACCTGCATCTCTGCCTACCCATCACTTGCTACATGCCCTTGCCCTGCTTCACCCTCCCCACCCCATCAACCCCAGCCCCTGCCCTTTGCCCCTTGCCTGACTCGGCAGCCTGGGTCCCTTCTCCATAGGGTCTGGTGAGAAAAGAGGTAGTCCTCTGGTTTCCATTCCTACTATTCTGGCTACTGAATCAAACGAACAAGGTTTGAGCTTACAAAGCCACGAACCTGAGTCCTCAACAGTGGGAATGAAGGGATAGACGCTGGAATTTGGGTCCTGTGTCTATCTGGTTGACAGCCAGTCTGTGTCCTCTGGTGGACTCCTTCTTGGGGCGTGGAGTCCCAAGTCCTGCTGGACCTCTTCCTGGTTGTTCTATGCATTCTTTGAGACAGGTACCCCTGGCTGTCCTGGAGCTCACTCTGTAGATCAGGCTGGCCTCAAACTCACTGAGATTCGCCTGCCTCTACCTCCTGATTGCTGGGATTAAAGGTGTGCGCCATCACTGCCCAGCTGTTCTGTGCATTCTTAAGTGGGCAAACCATTAAGATCTAAGTTGAGGGCCACCAGGATGTCTCAGTGGATAACAGTGCTTGAAATCATGCCTGATGGATGACCTGAGTTCAAATCCTAGGACCCACATGGTGGAAGGAAAGAACCAATTCTCACAAATTGTCCTCTGAGCTCCACATGTGTGCTGTGAAATGTGCATGCTCAAAATCAAACAGATGTTTGTTTTTAAAGAGCCAAGTCTGGAAGAAATGCCCCAGACTTGTTGGAATCTTGACTTTGAGGCTGAACTTGGGACTTCTGCTCTCCCCCGGGCTCACTGTGCATGACAGTGTGGTGCAAGCTTCTTCTGCTTCCCTCTCCCAGCTCTCCATGCTGACCTCTCCCAGCCAGAGTTTGAGCCCAGACAGACAGCCACATGACCTCAGCATTGACATCTATAGCCGGACACTATTCTGGACCTGTGAGGCCACCAACACCATCAATGTCCACCGGCTGGATGGGGATGCCATGGGAGTGGTACTTCGAGGGGACCGTGACAAGCCAAGGGCCATCGCTGTCAATGCTGAGCGAGGGTAGGTGCCCCAGGGTGGGCAGGCACTGGGGTGAGGGCTGCATCCTGCTCAGGCATGTAGTCACTCGCTGGCCCCTAAGGACCTGTGGTGCTGGCCTGTTGGGGGCTAGGCAAAGTTTTCAGCATTATACACAGGTTCCCAGCTGCATAAACAGAAGGTGAAGTCTGGATGGGGGTGGCAGAACTCTCAGATATGAGTCCTGCTGCAGGTCTGTAACCTGTCCAACTTGGTCTTCGGGGCTGCACACATTCTGCCCCAGACACAACTCAGAATGTGTCATGCCTTGAATCTGTTGGTCCTCAGAGTACCTGGTTTGGGAGAGGGCACTGGGACAAATGCTCAAGAGAAAGCTGAGCTTGCAAAGCCTCAGGCAGGAGCATGATGGCCTTTAACTCCTGCAGGGCTGACATGTAAAGCAGGTGTTATCTATGACATGGAAAGCAGCGCAGGGATGCCAGAGTTCAAATCCTGACTCCTGTACTTCACTGCTCCATGGCTATGGGCACGTGATGCAGACTCTCAGAGTCTTGGTGTCCTTTTCTGTGACCCTGAGGAGGACGGTGGTGTCAGTATTTCAGCCTCCAAGTGGAACCCGAGTTCCTGGAGGACAGCTGTTCAGGAGCTGAGAGAGCGCTCTCTGAGGAGATGGGCTTTGGTGTAGACATGCTCCTTGGCAGTTGGGCAGGGGTATAGACAAATGTCCTGTGGCTACAATGCTTATCCACTTACTGTCTCAGAAGTCAGAGGTCCACAGCCCAGGTATTGGCAGGACCCCTCCTCTGATGTGATGGGGGACAGTCTCAGCTGTGATGGCTGCAGACATTCTTTGATTTTTCCCATCTTCCCAGGCTTCCCCTCTGACCACACTGCCTTTCTGTGCTCTATGGCTGTCTCTATTTCTCTTCAGCAACCTCTCAACTGGATTTGGGGCCCACCCGCACACATAAGGGTTTCATCTCAATCCTCATATTTTCAAAGAAGCTCCCATCCTGAGTTCCAGGGTAGCATGAATTTGAGGGATACTATTCCCCCCTGCACCCCCCATGAGATGTGGCTCATCAGCCTCTAGGACCAACTGTGAGAGGCTGGGGCCGCTGATTGGATGGCAGTAGTGGTGGGTTGGGCTGGTACTGTGGATCGGGGGCGGTGAGTGCTTCCAGCACCTGCTCTTTACCCACTACTTCCATGCACTATTTCCATAGGTACATGTACTTCACCAACATGCAGGACCATGCAGCCAAGATTGAGCGGGCCTCTCTGGATGGCACAGAACGTGAGGTCCTCTTCACCACGGGCCTCATCCGTCCTGTGGCCCTTGTGGTGGACAACGCTCTGGGAAAGCTCTTCTGGGTAGATGCAGACCTAAAGCGCATCGAAAGCTGTGACCTGTCGGGTATGCATTCTGGATATTTCCAGTCATTGAATCTTCTGTTACCAACCTGTAGGTGTGACCCTCCCATGACCCTAAAGAGCTTTCCTTGCCACCAGTAGGGGTAGCAGCCACCACCTTGTCCTGGGCCTGCTGTGAACCTGGCATGATGCTGTAGCTTTGTATGTTCATGCATTTTCCTAACACCACGGGGGCCTGCGTTGGAGCCCTGGACTATGGAGAAGCAGAATTAGGGGGTGCTGGATCCTTGCACCTTTTCATCTAATAAAAGCTGTGTCACTGGGGAGGTGGCTCTGAAGTTGCTAAAGAGCTAAGTGAAGCATAAGGATCTGAACTCTGATCCCCAGCACAACCAGGGACTGTGGCACATGCCTGGGATCCCAGTGTTGGAAAGGCAGACACAGGATCCATTAGGCTCTCTGGCCAGCTAGTCTAGCCAAATCAGTGAGCTCCAGTTTCAGTAAGAGATCTTGTCTCAAAAAATAAGGTGGAGAGGCAGCCAGATGACTCAGTGGGTAAAGGCCCTTGCCACCAAGCCTGATGACAGGCGTTTGGTCCCCAGGATCCACATGGTGAAGGTGAGAACTGACTCCTCCTACAAGTTGTCCTCTGACCTCTGCAGGTGTGCTGTGGCATGTACCCTTCCCACCGCATACATACACACAAATAAATGTAATAAAAACTAAGGAGACTCCAGAGATGGCTCAGTGGTTAAGAGCACTGGCTCTTCTTGCATAGGACCTGGTTTCAGTTCTCAATCCCACCATGACAGCTCACAACCATCTGTAACTCCACTTTCAGGAGATCCAGTGCCCTCTTCTGGTCTCCTTGGACACTACCTGTAGGCTTCTAGTGCACAGACACACATGCAGGCAAAGGACCAATGTGCATAAAATAAAAATAAATATTTAAATACTTTTAGAAAGCTGGGTGTAGTGACGCACACCTTTAATCCTAGCACTTGGGAGACAGAGGCAGATGAATCTCTGAGTTTGAGGCCAGCCTGGTCTATATGAAGAGTTCCAGGATATCAACGGCTATTTGGAGAGGCCCTGTCTCAAAAAATAAATAAACAAATAAATAATTAAAAACAAACCTTAAAGAAATAAACGAGATGGAGAAATGATTGAGACTCCTGGCCTTCACATGCATGCACATACATGTATACACATACCTGTTCCACATAAATATTACACACACACACACACACACACACACACACACACACACACAACACAAGGAAGCTCCATGCTTATAGAGGCCAGTGACCATATGGTATAATCCTGAATCCTAGGCCAGCCCTTGTGGGAGCAGGCAGATTCCATGGTATCTGCTCCAGCTCCCAGCTGTGGAGAGTACAGAAGTGCCCCAGACTCCCTCGTGACCCTCCCTTTAAATCTGTTCTCCTGAGCCCAGTGGTCTGGCTCTTCACTTTCTGCCACTCATGGAGCCTTTGTGCTACCCCTAGGGGCCAACCGCCTGACCCTGGAAGATGCCAATATCGTGCAGCCAGTGGGTTTGACAGTGCTGGGCAGACACCTCTACTGGATCGACCGCCAGCAGCAGATGATTGAACGTGTGGAGAAGACCACGGGGGACAAGCGGACTAGGGTTCAGGGCCGTGTCACCCACCTGACAGGCATCCATGCCGTGGAGGAAGTCAGCCTGGAGGAGTTCTGTATGTGAGAGGGGACAGAATTTGTGGTGGGGTCCCTTGGGGGGAGGGTGACACTGCTTATGGACTCCTGAATCAGCCCTGCTGAAGTCAGATGGGCTGCTGGCGCAAGAGCCATGGGCCCACGGAGGTCACGGGCTTGGCACTGAAGGCCAGCATGTGTCCAGGGAGCTCCTCTCTGCCGTCATTTTTGTTTGCTGCTGTACAGTAGTCCCCGAGCCTGTTTTGTTTTTGTTTTTTAATTCTGTCTGTCTGACTGACTGACTGTCTGTCTACCTACCTACCTACCAATCCCAACCTATCCATCTGTCATCTGTTTACTTTTAAGACACATTCTCTCTAGGTAACTCAGGTTAGCCTGGAATTCTTGACAGTTCTCTGGCCTCAACCTCAGGTGCTGGAATTCTGTGTGTGTGTGTGTGTGTGTGTGTGTGTGAGAGAGAGAGAGAGAGAGAGAGAGAGAGAGAGAGAGAGAGAGAGAGAACGAATGAACATGTGTGCTCTTGGGTCTGATGAGGCAGGGTACATTATAGCAATGATTGTATGATTGATGAAGCAAGGCTACATGCTTCACAGAACCCAAACAGAGGGAGAGATGGGTTCCCACTACCTCCTTTGAAGACATACTCTCAGTATTCCAAAGACTCCCCATTAGGCTCCAGCTGTTTTGTTTTTTTAGTCCTTGGGATTGAATTCAGGTCTCTCATGCATGCTGCACAAGTATTCTACCCTTGAGCTACATCTCCAGCTAGGTCCCACTCTGAATGTCTCAGTGTCCCTCTCCTAGGAAGCGCAAGTCCCTGGGTTGCGATTAAAGACAAAGAGAAAGGAGCCTTCTGGCTGCTCCCCAGGCTGGCACAAAGCCTTTTTGGTGTGCTTGTCCAAACATGGCAGCCCTTCTTATCAGCTGCTCAAATCCCTGATTTCCCCTCTTGCCCCAGGAGTACACTCTGCTTTCTCAGGGTTCAGAACTGGGGCTGCCTCCCTACCCCCATGCTACTTTTCCTCCATATGGTCCAGGCCCCTCACTCCAGGCCCTTGGTGCTAAGCAGGTCTGCACCTGAAGCCATTCTCGGCTCCCTGTCCTCCCTTGTTCCTCCATTGGAATCACTTCTGCTACCTGCTAGTTCTGCTTCCAGGATTCAGCTTTCCCCTTGCTGGGACTATGGTGGAATCTCCTGCATCCCTTGTTCATGTGTGTTCAACTTTTGACAATGTGATAAAATGTTGTCATCTACAGAATTCATGCTTGAAAATCATACAGTCCCCCCCCCAAAAAAAATACCCTTATGATTTTTTTTAATGTATTTATGTATGTATGGTGTGTGTGTGGATGGGAGCATGCATGCCATGGAGCATGTGCAGGTCAGAGAACAACTCTGTGGAGTGTGTCTCTCTTTCATCCCTTATGTGGGCATCCTACATACTTTTCCTGTTGCTGTGATAAACAGCATGACCAAAAGCAACTGTGTTTGGGTGACAGGTCACAGTCCATCCCTGAAGAAGCCAGGGCAGGAACTCAAGGCAGGAACTGCGCAGGTGACATGGAGGAACACTGCTTAGTGGCTTGCTCCCATGACTTGCTTAGCCTGCTTTCTTATATCATCCAGGACCACCTGCCCAGGCATACTGCCCAGGATGGGCTTTCCTGCATTCAATAATCAAGAAAATGCCCCAGAGACATGCCCACAGGCCAATCTGTTAGAGGCAGTTCTTCATTTGAGGTCCCTTCCCTCTTCAAATGACTCTAGTTTTTGTCAAATTGAGAAAAAACTAACTAGCACAGTGAGTTCCAGGGGCTGAACTCAGGTGGCCAAGCTTGAACAGCCAGTTCCCTCACCTTCTGAGCCACCTCTCTGGCCCTATCATGATGTTTTAAGTAAGTTTCTGATTTTGTGTTGGGTGACATTCATAGTTAGCTTGGATCCATGCTTGTCATATCAACATGTCTCTTGAGCTGCCTCACAGTAATTCTACTGTGTGAGGAGGACTGGGGTCTATTGACCATGCTCAGTTACCCGTCTCATGCAGCTTGGGTTGGTTGAGGCCATCTGTTGTTTCTCTTGCTCAACCCTAGAGGTTGGGAATCCATAACCAAAATCTGTAGAATAACATATGGAATACAAGTGCTTTGGGGAGGTTAGGCAATCTGCTCAAAGCTGGGTTGAGCTCTGAAGCAGGGGATTAGCCACCTGAGTTGGATAGCAGCAGGTTTTCTGTCCTCTGGGTCACTGGGATCCTGGGGAAGTAAGCTCTCTGGACTCAGTCTGTGTATCTGCAGATACAGGGTAGAACATCCGTATCCTAGCCAGGCACGTTGGTGCACACCTTCAATCCCAGCACTCAGGAGGCCAAGGCAGGAGAATCGTAGCAAATTTGAGGTCAGCCTAGTTTAGATAATGAGTTCCAGGCTAGCCAGAGCTACATAGTGAAACCCTGTCTCGGTAAACAAAGCTAACAGGATATTTCTGTTCTCCTGGCTTCTGGCAAAGTCACAGGCTCCTAGATGTCACAGGCCTTCAGAATGACCGTGAAATAGTTGGAATGGTGACAGCTGTTGCCTGATAAGGTCTACAGAAAGCCAGGCTATCCCTGTCTCCTTATAGCTGAGGGGACAGAAGAACCAGGTAGCCTTTAGTGAACCAGGGTAAGGACTGGAATGTCTGTGTGGAGACTTAATGTGAGGTGTACCAGATAACTGAAAGGACTGGATGGCCAGGCCAGGGCCCTAACAGGCTCCCCTAGCTGCCCTGGCATGGACCAGGCCTTAGAATGGGCTGGAGTTGAGCAAGCAATTCTCAGGAAAACCACAAATTAGGGGCAACCAATCAATAGGTGCCCCCCAGCCTCCTGCTGGCTCAGCAGGCACCCCCAAGCCCCTTCTGCTGGCTCAGCAGATGTCCCCCAGACTTCTGCTAGCTAAAGATAGCTTTCCTTACCCTCTCATCAACAAGCCCATAGACAGTAGAACCCCACCACCACCACCACCAATGGGACCCTAACCATTACAGCCTCCCACCAATCAACTCCCAGACTAATCTTCCCTCCACCAATCAGCACCAGATTAATCCCTCCTCTCTGGAATTCCCCTAACTGCTTAAAAGGAGCTTGCGACCCCCCTTCACTATTTGCCACCCCACCATGCTGGAAATAAACGCTCTTGCTAAATTGCATACGTGACTGTTGGTCTTTCTTGGGGCCTTTTCTTGGACTCCAACAGTAACAAGGACAGGGAATTCTTGGGTAAGCTCTCCTTCAGGGATGTGGCAACATGACAGCTGTGTGTTCACAGTACAGCAGTGCTGCCAGACTCCATTTATTTAAAAAATCCTTTTTATTTTTATGTGTGTTGGTGTTTTGCCTTCATGTATATCTGTGTGAGGGCGCTGGGTCTCTTTGAACTGGAGTTATAGATAGTAGTGAGCTGCCATGTGGGTACTGGGAATTAAACCCTGGTCCTCTGGAAGAGTAGCCAGTGCTCTTAACCACTAAGCCATCTCTTCACTTGCTTTTATATCAGTTTCCATATTAGTATTGATCAACTGGGCTGCTGAAGGGATCAAGTGAGTTCCCTTGGTCTTCTGTAGGAGTCTGGCCTTCCCCTTCTGCACACAGTGAGCTCTGAGGAGGAAGGGAGAGTCTAACCTTACTCTATCCTGCTTTGTCCCTACAGCAGCCCATCCGTGTGCCCGAGACAATGGTGGCTGCTCCCACATCTGCATCGCCAAGGGTGACGGAACGCCACGTTGCTCATGCCCAGTCCACCTCGTGCTCCTGCAGAACCTGCTGACCTGTGGTGGTAAGTGAGACCTTGATGCCTTCTGTTGGGACTTTTGAGTAGGGAGCCACCTCACTGCCCTGCATGCTTTAAGATGACAGTCCCTGTGGCATCGAACCTCCAAAGCAGTCATTTCTTTACTTATAGCCACCCCTCCCCCTTTTAACACTTGTGTGTGCGCTTTTCCTGCATCTCACAGATTTTAACAAGTTGTACCTTAGTTTTCAGATCTCTAGATGAGTGTGTGTGTGTGTCTCTGTGTGTGCACATGTGCTGTGGAGGCCAGGGGTTAATCTAGGCTGTTATTCCTCAGCATCCACCTTGTTTTTTTAGACAAGGTCTCTCACTGGGAACTGGACTTGACACTTAGGCTAGGCTGTCTGTCCAGTGGCCCCTGAGAACCTCCTCTTTCTGCATCCCCATCACTGGAATTAGGAGCATGTGCCACCACACCTGACTTTTTACACTGGGTACTGGGATTGAACTCAGGTCCTCAGGCTTGTGTGGCATGTACTGATCCCCACCCCGTAGTTGAAATATTTAAAAAAAATCTTGAGAGACATCTTCTTCATCTGTGTATTGTTTGGAAGTGTGTTGTGAGGTGCAGGTTGGCTCAATGGTAAGTATTCTTGTCTGGAGGATTTGTTTGGTCTCTAGATAGTTAGGAATGTCCCAGCTATCTCTGCTCCGATTTCTCCTTTAATCCCACTGTGGTCTGAGAGCTTCCCTTGTGGGATTTCTGTTCTTTAAATATAACCAAGTGCTTTATGGCTGCTATGTGTTCTGGACTCTGTCTTGGTGAGTGTTTTATGTGCCCTTGAGAAGAATGGGGATTCTGTTGTTGTCAGGTGGAATAATCTAGAAAGATTTATTAGATCCAGTTGACTGATAGTACTAATCAGTCATCTATATCCTTCCTGACCACCTAGTCCACTGTCAGTTACCGACAGGGTTGTTGGATCTGATTTTAAATAAGATTTATTTCTGTTTTATGTGCATAAATGTTCACGGGCATTTATGTCTATGCACCGCATGCCTACAGTGTCCTTGGGAGCCAGAAGAGGATATATCCCTTGGAACTGGTGTTACAAGCAGTTGTGAGCTTCCAGATGGGTGCTAGGAGCTGAACCCTGGTCTTCTGCAAGAGAAGTCAGAGCTTTGAACTGCTTTTAACATCTCTTTAGTCCCTGTAGTAACAGATTTGTGCTTCTGACCCCCCACCCCCAAATTTTCCTTATCCCCGGGGCTGCATGGTTGTGATGGTGGTGTGTCATCTAGAACCAGCTCAAGGACTGGTTGTGACCTCTAAGATGAGTGACTTTCGGATGGACACTTGCCTTCTGTGAGCTCTGTGTTCCCCTCTATGAGACTGAGAGCATCTGCTTGGCAGGCTGGTTTCCTTTAAGTAACAGAGCACTTGTGGGAAATGGCTGTAATAAAAAAATGATAGTCTTCAATGCGCCGTGATGAAGCCTGCCCCCAGGGTGACCTGGGCATCCCAGGGTGACCTGGGCATCATACCCTGGGCATCCATCCCAGGTGGCCTGGGCTGCATTCTACCTTGATTTTCCTCTGTGAGCTCCTGGGAGGCTTCAGCTTTATCCTTGCCCATGATCTCCCCTTCTACACTTTGGACTTTGGCTGAGCACATGGACACTTGTTCTTTTAATGGCTAGTCTTGCTCCTGGCAGACTGGCTGTGGCCCCAGGAGCTCAAGGAATGGCCTGGCTTCTCTTACACTGCGTGACACATCAAACCCTAGATTTTGGCCAAGAGCAGAGAGACATTTTGTGTCTGTCCACTCTCTTTCACTTCTGGTGACTTACACAGACTTGTGATCTGAAGATGTTGCTGTTCGACTCCCATAGATGCCTGAGCCTCCCTGCCTAGGGAGGGGCAATGCACCCAGGCCTGACTCTCCACTTGGGAGAGGCCCCTCTGTCACTACCCCACTGTGAGACTTCAAGTCCCTTCTTTTGGTCTTTTTGTTTGTTTGGTTGGTTGGTTGGTTTGATTTTTGAGACAGTGTTTCCCACAGTCCAGACTGGCCTTGAACTTTTTGATGTAGCCAAAGTTAACCTTGAAGTCCAGATCCTTTTTTATCTCCCAAGTGCTATTATTACAGGCATGTGCCTTTACACTCAGCTTGGGGGCCCTTCTCACAGCCTGAGATATGTGTGTTTTCTACACTTTGCAGTCTTCTACGGCCACTTGTCTGGTCCCAGGATGAAGGGCTTGCTGAGGTTCTTAAATGTGAGCCCTGTTTCAAGACAAGAGCCAGGCAGCCAGGGGCTAAAATGCTGCAGTGTTTCAGCAGCACAGCCCCGTCACTCCGTCTGTGTGGCCTGCCCCAGCCACGGGCCCCTGTCTCTTCCCCATAGCCCTGTCACTCATGCAGTGGCACCTGGGTGTAGAGAGGAGGAGATAGAGGCTTTGAGAAGCCAAGAAACTCCTCAGATTTTCCACCCTGTTTACTGTGGTGGATGTCAACGATTGCTGCTTGAATCAAAAGTTCCCAGTCAGTCCATGCCCTTTACCATAGAAAAGAGACATGTGGGGGCTCAGTGGGTGAGAACACTTGCTCTGCAGGCATGAACACCTGAGTTTGTATTGCCAGCAGCCATATCAAAACAGGGTGTCACTGGGGTTGCTGGCTGCCAGCCTAGCTCTAGGTTCAGTGGGAGACCTTGTTTTGAAGGAATAAGGTGGAGAGTGATAGAGAAGGATGCTCTCCATGTCTGCATAGGTGCATGCACCATACACGAGCACAAACGCTAAGAAAGAAAGAAGAGATGCATTGAGGATGTAGAGCACATGAACAAGGCCCTGGGTTCAGTCCTTAGCATTGTGTAAACCAGATTTGGTGGTGCACACCTGTAATCCCAGTACTCAGGAGGTAGAGGCAGGAGGATCAGAAATTCAAGGTCATCCTTGGCTACACAGCAAGTTTGAAGCCAGCCTACTCCGTGAAAGCCAGTCTCACGGCTTCCTGCAGTTGTGTGCTTTACTGGGCAGAACCTGCGTGACTGTGGTCTCCTTCCATCTCCCAGAGCCTCCTACCTGCTCCCCTGATCAGTTTGCGTGTGCCACTGGTGAGATTGACTGTATCCCTGGAGCCTGGCGCTGCGACGGCTTCCCCGAGTGTGCCGATCAGAGCGACGAGGAAGGCTGCCCAGTGTGCTCTGCCTCCCAGTTCCCGTGCGCTCGAGGCCAGTGTGTGGACCTGCGCCTGCGCTGCGATGGTGAGGCCGACTGCCAGGATCGCTCTGATGAAGCTAACTGCGATGGTGAGGCCCTCCCCTACCCACCCTGGCTGCCATCTCCCACCCAGGCCCCGCCAAAGCCATTTGTCCTTCCCTCCTGTACACCAAGCATGAGGCTCCATCTTGCCTTCCTCAAGTAGGGGTGCTAGAAAACAGCTAAATAGGCAGGTCCCCTTGATGGGAACAAATAAAGTGAGTTTTAGGTACAACCTGAAGAAATGCTTCTGCATGACCCCCCTCTACCCTACTGGTGGTTTACCTTAAAGACAGGCTGAGGATTTGTCTCATATTTCCACATTTGGTTGCAATTTCTACAGAAACTCAAGATAAATCCAGTAGTCAGCTGGGTGTTGCCATGGCTCGCTCCCTGTTACAGCTTTATCTTCAAAGGCAGTGTTGTGCGACATTGTACAATCAGTGGGATAACACTGGCCACCTGGGCCACTTTGACCAGCAAGATCTTCGTAGATACATAACTATATACTTTTTGTTTATTTGTTTATTTATTTATTTTGCTTCTGAGACAGGGTCTCCTGTAGCCCAGGATAACCTTGAGTTTGTTGTGTAGCTAAGGATGGCCTTGAACTTTTTGTTTTGTTTTTTTGAGGCAGTTTCATATGTAGCTCTGGCTGTCCTGGAACTCACTCTGTAGACCAGGCTGGCCTTGAACTCACAGAGATCCACCTGCCTCTGCCTCCTAAGTGCTAAGATTAAAGGCATTCGCCACCATTGCGGGCTGGCCTTGAACTTCTGATTTTTCTGTCTCTACCTCTTGGGTGCTAGGATTACAGGTGAACACTACCACAAGTCGTCTATGCTATGTTGAGGATCAAACCCAGGGCTTCCTGCATGCTGTGCAAGCACTCTATGACCTGAGCTACATTCTCAGCCTTTTCTTTACGGACGTCTGCGTGTGTGCGCGCGCGCGTGTGTGTGTGTGTGTGTGTGTGTGTGTGTGTGTGTGTGTGTGTGTGT
>CABHPP010124678.1:36494-55427 GCA_902168425.1 Peromyscus attwateri
TGTGTGTGTGTGTGTGTGTGTGTGTGTGTGTGTGTGTGTGTGTGTGTACACCATGTTGTGCTTGTGGAGGTCAGAGAACAGCTTGCAGATGTCAGTTTTCTCCTTCAGCCGTGTGGGTCCCAGGAATCAGGTCATCAGGCTTGGCTGTAGGCGGCTTTGTCCACTATACCAGTGGTTCTCAGCCTTCCTAACAGCAACCCTTGAATACAGTTCCTCGGGTTGTGGTGACCCCCAACCATAAAATTATTTTGTTGCTACTTCAAAACTGTAAATTTGCTATTGCTACTGTTATGAATCTTAATGTAAATATCTGACATGCAGGGTATCTGATATGTGAGCCCTGTCAAAGGGTTGTTCGACCACAAATTGAGAACCCCTGCACTAAGCCATCTCACAGGCTTGCCTTTAATTAAAAATTTTTTTAATTCAATTTTATGTGTATGTGTGTTTTGCCTACATGTATGTATGTGTACATGTTCATATCTGGTGCTCGCCAAGGGCAGAAGAGGGTGTTGGATCAATTGGATCTGGAGTTATAAATGATTGTGAGCTGCCATGTGGGTGCTGGGAATTGATCTCAGGTTACCTGGGAGAGCAGCCAGTGCTCCTAACTGCGGACATGTCTCCAGCCCTCACTGGCCCTTCTTTAGATTTTTCCAATGAAAGATATCTCTTTTGCACTTGACCCTCTAATACATGACCTGTACTGTCCTTGGTCATCTGCCACGTGTTTTCAGCACCATAGGCAGATCTGTCACTGAGCTCTTGCTGTGGTCACTCTTACTATCTCTGCCCAAAGCCACTGGGTGATGTTCTCGATGACCAAGATGCTGTCTGCCACTGTCCTCTATCCTCATTCAGCAAGAACAGACGTTCTGCAGGACACGAGGTCTGGAGTGACTGTGGTGGGTTTCTCTGTGTGGCTGTGAATGGCTTTGCTGCTCACCAGTGCTCTGAGGGATCTGGTGGAGGCCATGGGCCAGGAGCTGGCACCTGTACCAAACCCAGCTAGCTGCCTATGTCTATAAATCAGGGTACATTGGCATGCCTGGCTGTACATGTGGACACTCTTCATGCTAGACAGGGGAGTTGGGTGGTGGGTTGCAGAGCCAGTAATAGTGTCTAATTCTAGTTTCAGAGTGTCACATGTGATCAGTTCAGAATCCCTCCCTCCCTCCCTCATCCCACTCACGGGCCCTCACTCCTCCTGGTGTTAGATATACCACCAAGAGCAGGTGCTGGCCCCCCACTTCCAGGAAGGACAAAGTGCCCTTGTCTCCTTTCCCAGGTCAGGCACCTGGGGCATGTCAGGAGGGGTTCCAGATGGGTGGTTGTGGGGTATGATGCCTAAGCCTCAGGTGTTCCTCAAGTGCTGTAACTCAGCAGATTTCCCTGCCCACTCTCCTCCCACATGTTAGAGGAGATGGTCTTGGTCCCCACAAGTGCAACTTCCACGTTCGTGCCCCAGCCCACCTGCACTGAGGAAACGACAATTCCTGCCGACTCCACTTCCAGCCCCACCTGCTTGGTCCTGGACCTGAGGTTGTTGGTTCTTGCACTTATTGTCTTTGACTCAGGCTACATGCCTCCTCGGGGCAGGCTGGCATCACGGTCTCTTCCTTACCGTCGTGTTCATGTCCCTGTTAACTCTGGCACTGAACAGACCTTGGAACGGGGGTTGTGCTGGGGTGAGATGGAGTCTTCCAAGATCTCCCTAGCTGGGTCCTAGAAAATGTTCTTGCTCTTGGTTCCAAATCTGGACTCAGACCTTTGTGGTTGGGGCCAGGCACAGCTGCTGCCCTCCAGCTCCTCTGAGCACTGCCTCTTTCTCCCACACAGCTGTCTGTCTGCCCAATCAGTTCCGGTGCAGCAGCGGCCAGTGTGTCCTCATCAAACAGCAATGTGACTCATTCCCCGACTGTGCTGACGGATCTGATGAGCTCATGTGTGGTGAGTGCTTCCAAGCAGGTCCTACAATGGCTTGGGGTCTGGTGTGGAGGTTGGGTAGGGCTGTGGGACCTGAGGCACCTGGGAAGTTTCATTTAGTGAGTGTTCTAGCTCTGTTTCTGTGGCTGTGATGAAATGCCCTGAGAAAAGCAACCTGGGGAGAATGGGTTTATTTGGCTTCCATCAGTTCCAGGTTCCATTCCACCACTGTGGGCAGGTGCAGATGGGGCTTGACGCAGCTGATCACAGTCAAGAAGAGAGAATGAATCCACGCATGCCTGCTAATCAGCTCTCTTATACCATTTAGGACCCAAACCCAGTAGTTTGGGTCTTTCCACATCAATTAATGTAATCAAGACAGTTTCCCACAGACATACCCACGGGCCAACTTGATCTAGACTATCCTGTGCTGAGACTCTCTTCCCAGGTGATCCTAGATTGTATCAGGTTGACAGCACTTAGCCATTAGAGAGAGGCAGCAGCTAGACACGGAAGCTGAGCTATGGGGGTCCTAACTGAGGATGGAGTTCTGGCAAGGCCGGAAGCACAGAGACAGGCCCGCTGGGCAGTCTGCCTCACTGAGCTAGTGTGCCTCAGGTCTGAGTAGCAGCCACACTTTTACCGCCGGGACCTTACTTGGTACCATCTGCCCCACAGCCAGGAGCCCTGAGCTTACATGTGGCCTAAGAAAAGAGAAATGTGTACATTTTACACATATTACATATATGTATATGTACATATGTATATATATGCCATACATGACCCTTGAGTAACGTGGACTAATGCCCAAGCACGTGAGTGTTAGTGCTAGATAATAGGTGGTCGGGGCAGTCAGGGAAGGTTTCCTAAAGGCTGTCAATCAGACAGGAAGGAACTGGAACTCTAGGAAGGATGTAATGCTTTTCTGCCTGGGGCTACTCCATTTACCACATGGGGACCAGAGCTTAGCCCTCTACTGCTGGAGAGGAGGGCATATTGGGAGAAGGAAGTTTCTTCATGGACTCAGAAACCATCACAGTTTAGATGCTTTGGGCACTGACTCCCGAGTGGCCTGGCTTAGGTGACAGAGTTGGGGTTGCTGATGTCCCCTTTCTTCTGCTGGGCAGGTGCCCCCTCTGGTAAGGTCTGTACATGGGCTGCCATAGGCCTGGTGTGTTTGGTGACACTTCCCATACTCAGGCTCCATCTTCTGAGACAAAAGCTTTTTTCCCAACTCCTTCATGTTGTGGTCAGTTAAGTCTGGGCTACCAAGTGAGCTCCAGGAAAGGCGCAAAGCTACACAGAGAAACCCTGTCTCAAAAGACCAGATTTTCGCCGGGCGGTGGTGGCGCACGCCTTTAATCCCAGCACTCGGGAGGCAGAGGCAGGCGGATCTCTGTGAGTTCGAGGCCAGCCTGGTCTCCCAAGCGAGTTCCAGGAAAGGCGCAAAGCTACACAGAGAAACCCTGTCTCGAAAAAACCAAAAAAACCAAAAAAAAAAAAAAAAAAAAAGAAGAAGGAATGGAGTTGATGTCTTTGGGGATGTTGGGTCCCAAGGTGAATACACTTTTGCCAGC
Source organism: Peromyscus attwateri (assembly GCA_902168425.1). Lineage (NCBI taxonomy): Eukaryota > Metazoa > Chordata > Mammalia > Rodentia > Cricetidae > Peromyscus > Peromyscus attwateri. The sequence continues at coordinate 39,998 of CABHPP010124678.1, forward strand.
TGAATCAGGGACATGTCTTTCGCGCTCTGGTGGCCTTACAATTGGGATGATACAAGAGCTGCTCTGCCCCCAATAGAGGCCTGTAGACTCGTAACCCAGCTGCTCACACCCGACTCCAGATCACCCCATCCAGCTCTCTTACATCATGACATGGGCTGACTCGGTAATACTTGCTACCAATCTCCACCAAGCATGCTGCTGGGCAAAGCATGTGAGCACAGTTCAGGCTATTGGAAAAGAGGCAGAGAAAAGGGGCGAGCCCTCTGGCAGGCCCCGGAACAGCAGGGAGTGGTCCCAAAGTGAGCTGTGTCCCATGTCCCTAGCTCATCTGCTCCTTCCTGCAGGTCCTGGGGTTCAGGCAAAGGCAGCCCTTCTAGGGCTCACAGCGTGTTCTCTTGGGATGCCATCACTTTGGAGTTAATGTGAGTGATCTCTCCAACAGAAATCAACAAGCCACCCTCCGATGACATCCCGGCCCACAGCAGCGCTATCGGACCTGTCATTGGAATCATCCTGTCCCTCTTCGTCATGGGCGGGGTCTACTTTGTCTGCCAGCGAGTCATGTGCCAGCGCTACACTGGGGCCAACAGCCCCTTTCCCCACGAGTATGTCAGTGGAACCCCTCACGTGCCCCTCAACTTCATAGCCCCAGGTGGTTCACAGCACGGCCCCTTCCCAGGTAAGGAGCCTGAAGCGTTCTCTCTGTGATGGAAGTGGTTTGGTTGAGTTGTCTGGGAAGAGCCTGGAGAGATATACAAACAGAAATACAGTTTGTGTTTGCAGGTACCCAGGGGGGACACTTTCTGCTTCAAATCCTATCAGTAGCCTGGTGTGCCCGTCTTTGGGCCTTATGAGGGCTGAAAGTGCCTGTTTACTCTGGGGCCACAGTGGAGACTGCCTGAACCTCTACAGCCCTGGCTCCCTCTCCCCTGACCTATTCTGTCTTCCTTGAACTGCGGTGTCCAGAGGTTGATGTGACCTCTGGTTCATCTTGAGGGTAGAGGGCAGGACTTACCAAGGGCTGCAATGGTATCACCATCTCAGCATTCTCAGGATACCTGGGCTCTGCCTGTGTGGTGTGCTCTGTATTCAGCCTCTCCAGGGTTCCCTTTTGCAGGCTTCCCAAGAGTTACTATGAGTCTGCATTTTTTCCCCCCAAGACAGGGTTTCTCTGTGTAGTTTTGGAGCCTGTCCTGGATCTCGCTCTGTAGCCCAGGCTGGCCTTGAACTCACAGAGATCCGCCTGGCTCTGCCTCCCGAGTGCTGGGATTAAAGGTGTGCACCACCACCACCACCACCACCACCACCACCACCACCCGGCCAAGTCTGCATGTTTTATAGAGACCTGGATAGCTTGCCCCAGATATAGCCAAAGACCTGCAGGAGGTAGAGACAGTATCAGCTGGGACACATTCACCTGAGTAGGAGTTCATGGGCATCAGGACCCGAGACGGGAGTTTGCTCATTCTGACCTGCCTTGCCTTCCCCACAGGCATCCCGTGCAGCAAGTCCATGATGAGTTCTATGAGTCTGGTCGGGGGGGCGGGGCAGCGTGCCCCTCTATGACCGCAATCACGTCACCGGGGCCTCATCCAGCAGCTCGTCCAGCACAAAGGCCACGCTATATCCACCGGTGAGTGAGACAGGCGGGTTAAATGGGTGACAGTGGGAGACTCCCATCAGTGCTGGCTCCGGGGACTTCCTGGATAGAAGATCTTTCTAGAGCTGGTGATTCTTCCAGAGAACAGTGCTGTGTGCTCCGCTCCGCCTTTTGTTTTTCTCACCGATGGCATTGTTTTCTGTCTAGAAAAGGCCGACCATCGAGATGGGCTGTAAATGACGTATATACAGAAAGGGATGTGGCTCGGTCATAGAGTGCCTAGCATGTACAAAGCTCAAGGTTCCGTTCCTAGTTCAACACAGACTGGGGCTAGCCGGTGTAGAGGTGGAGGCAGGAGGACAAGGAACCCAGGGTCATCCTTGTTTACACAAGGAGTTTGAGATGCGTGTCTTCTTCCTGTCTCAAAGACCAAAATAACACCCAGCTGTGGCAGTACATACTCTTAAGCCTAGCACTCAAGAGGCAGAGGCAGGAGGATCTCTATGAATTCAAGACCAGCCTGGTCTACATAGTGAGATCCGGGACAGCCCAGACTACATAGGAAGACATTGTCTAAACAAACGAAAACAATCAAACAAAAATATCAAAGACAAAACTCAGAGAAGACAAGAAATACAGGAGCAGCACTCTCCTCTCATTCCACGGTGATTCCCTGGACTTTCTGGCATCCAGGTGGTGCTCTCCCTTCGCTGTGGTCTTCGGTGCCTTGCTGGGCCTGTCTAGCTCAGGTGAAGTTCCTCACGCTGTCCCTTCCGGGAATATCTGTGCTTCTCCACCATGACCTCAGTTTCTTGAAAACAGATGATTATCTCCCAAAGACAGACAACCAGGCAGGATGATCTTTGTGGCCAAAATATTCTCTGGAGCTTTCATCTGGGTAGGATAGGGGCTGGGAAGGGATGGCAGAGAGTGACTGACCAGCCCTCTCCTGTGATGGGATGCCCTCCCTGAGGCAAGCTGAGGAGGAACCCTGTTTCCAAGAGTGCAACTTCAGAGTGGCTTGCTGCACGGTGTGATTCTGTATGTACTGCTACTCCCATACCTGTGGGGACACATGCCAGCATCCCCTCCCCCTTCAGATGCTCATAACTGCAGATGGTGTCAGACGTACACACACAGGTTTTTCCCTGTGCACACAGACCTGTGATCAAGTTCAATTTATATCTTAGACACAGTTAGATGTCTGTGACTTAATAAGCCTGAATAATCATAATAATATCCTGTAGTCAGTTATTACAGCACGGACAGGATGGTTTGGGGGGTGGTGCTTGCCACCAAACCTGCCGATAAGAGTTCAGATCCTGGAACCCACATGGTAGAATTCTCTCAAGCTGTCCTCTGACTTCCACACGTGCTATAGTACGTGTGCCCACCCCCAGTGAAGAAAGAGATGTAATAATTTTTTTATGAAAGAATTGCTGGGTGGTGGTGGTGCACACCTTTAATCTCAGCACTCGGGAGGCAGAGGCAGGTGGATTAGAGTCAAGACAGATATTAGTATTTTCAGGCCTGGGTTATCTATGGCATCAAAGTCTAGAGGGCAAAGCCACAGTGAGGGACTGCAGTAACAGTGTCCTTGGACACCTTGGTGCTGGACTGTGTGCTCCGTAAGCACTTTGCTTCCCCCGTTCTTGTAGCTTACACAAAGGCAAGGCCAGCCCCTTGTGCTTCTTGCAGGGTCTCCCCAGGGAGCCCACATTGCCAAGGGCTCACCCCTCCCCTTCCGGGTGTCCCTTGACTGTGTGTTCTCATCTCCTTATCATGCCTTCCCTCGTCCTGGGCGGATGGGGTGGAGGACAGTGTTATCTCTGGGTGACAGGACAGGAGCTGAATCTTCTGGAAGCTCCAGAGCCTATTTTTAGGGGCCAGCTTCTGGAGTTTAGAACACCCGTCTGTTCTTCTTGCACCCTCTGCAGCCTCACGTAACCAGTTGGCTGGCAGGGATAGCACAGAGCTGCCCTCTCGTGAATTAAAGTCCTGTGCTAAGTGGGCTGAGCATATCCACTGCTCGTCGTAGTGGGTTCCCCAGGCAACTCCAGAGCCAGCTCTTGGAAGTAGTTCACTCAGGTTGCACCCTTAGCCCACTCACGACAGTCTTCAGAGAGCACAGGAGAACGGAGGCAGAGGAGCCCAGGCCTCAGGCACCTCCCGGAGGCACGCCCTGTGAGTTCGCTTGGCATTGTTACTGTATTTTGAGACTGGACCTTGCTGTGTCACCCACGGTGGCCTTGAACTCATCCTCCTGCCGCAGCCTCCCAAGTGCTTGAGATTACAAACGTGCACTGCCACTCCCAGCTTTTGTAGGAGGCTTTTTATGCATGTTCTGAGTGGTAATTTATGTGTTTGTAAGGTATGAACTTAGTTTTCTCTGTCAAGAAGGACATGCTCTTTTGTTTTTTTCTCCTCAGTTTTAGGTCATTGTAGATTTATGTTCAACTACAGGGGGTAACACCTCCCACCCCCAGTTTCTCACATGGTAAGAGGTTGTGTAACTACAGTCTAGTGTAATCAGGACACAGACTCGATCCTTTGAACATGGATTGTATCAATTTACGTGTGTTTTTATAAACTCGAAAGGCTTATGAAACCCGACTGGCGGGCTGGGTCTGTAGCTCAAGTCAGTGGTAGACTGACTTTGAAGCTCTAGAGTCAATCCCAGTATCCCACATACAAAATAGAGCACACTGAGGCTAGTTGCCAGGACAGTTTTAGCTGGGCATTGTGGTCCATGCCTATAATCCTAGCACATGAGTAGCTGAGTCTGAGTATTGCCATTTATGTGGCACCATCCTGGGCTAAATAGTTAGAGCCTGTCTCAGAAATAAAATTCAGCAAGCCTGTGTACACCTTTAATCCAGTACTCGGGAGGCAGAGACAGACGGATATCTGTGACTTTGGAGCCAACCTGGTCTACATGAGTTCCAGGTCAGCCTAGTTTACATTGTGAATTCTAGGCCAAGCCAGGGCTACATGGTGAGACACTGTCTCAAATAAATAAACAAATACATAAATAAGTAAGTAGAATTAAATAAAGTAAAACAAGATAGTTCCTGAAGAGTCCACTCCGAACCTGGCCTTTTGCTGGTAGCAGTGTTTACCTAGCACCCCTGTGGCGTGTGCTCAGGGTGCCCTGTGTACATTCTACATTAGTGCATCCTTAGGACGAGTGTGCATGGTAACCACAGCCTGGCTCATTCCTCAGTGGGTGCAGATGAGATTCCCCTGGCACTGTTTCTTCCATGTCACAGGTGGGGTCACTGGGAGCTGTCCCAATCTTAATGCTGGAGTCTTGGCACCTGTCTGGGTGTCTTGGTCTGTCATTTTGACCGCTGTTGCTACAGGGGACAGTTCCCCCTCCTGCCAGCAGAGGGCCACACTTGCAAGGTTTGCTGTCAGCACTCCACTAGTCTACACAGGATTAACATCACTGAGGGAGTCCCTGACACAAACAACTTGAAGGGAGAAGTGGTTTATTTTACCTCACGGCTTCAGCCTGGGAGGTCCTTGGAGAGGGTAGAAGAAGTGCTTCATGAACTAGGAAGCAGAGAGAAAGGGGTACGAGGGGCCGGGGTGATGTGCTCCTCCAGAGACAGACTTCTTCTAAGTAGACCCTGTTCTGTAACTTTTGCTGCCTCCAGTGCCTTCATATTTCTTTTCTTTTCTCTTTTCTCTTCTTTTCTTTTCTTTGGTTTCTCAAGACAGGGTTTCTCTGTGTAGCCTTGGCTGTTCTAGACTTCACTCTGTAGACCAGGCTGGCCTCGAACTCACAGCCTGCCTCTACCTCCTGAGTTCTTGGATTAAAGGCATGTACCACCACCAGCTGGCCCTGTTGTTTTTCATCTAGAGATAGATCCATTGATTGGGTCACAGCACTCAGGATCTCATCAGAGACAGACTGAGAAGTGCCTGCCACCAATTCCCAGCAGGGCACATTCTCACAGTTCAGTCTGTTTTCTTCTCATCTCAGCTGGGGTGAGTGGCAGTGCAAAGCTCCTTGAGGAAGGAGTGGGGCCATTCCCTCATCATCTAACCCCTGTGTCGGGAAGAGCTCCAGCAGGGTCTTGGGGCATCGTGAGTAGGAGCTAGGTCATAGGCAATGGCAGGAGGTGCAGGCGTGAAGTGCATTCAGCATGAGGTTCCCAAGGAAGCAGAGAGGCACACATGTGGGCAGGTGGATGCACTGGGTCTGCAGAGGTAGCTGCAGGAGTGCTGATGATGCAGGAGACCAGGGCTCTTGCTGACATCCCCGCTTAGTGTTCATGGCCAAGCATCTGGTCATGGTCCTGGGGTCTCTACAGGCCAGCAAAGTCGTGCCAGAGAGGGACAAGGACAACTGGGTTGAAAGCACTCTGTCCCCATGCCTCTGACCACTGTCACCCTCAGGGAAGATGGCTGATGCCTCCCTTCTGCTAAGTTCACTAGCTCTAGAAGGTCTGGAGACCGGGGGCTGAGAACAGAGCCCCAGACCCCAGGCTGGCCAGCTGGAGGAATGGTTCAGCCAAGGGAGGCCTGGAGTAACCCCTGCTTGCTTTCCTTAGATCCTGAACCCACCACCATCCCCAGCCACGGACCCCTCCCTGTACAACATGGACATGTTTTACTCTTCAAACATCCCAGCCACCGCCAGACCATACAGGTAGGCATCCATCCCCGCCTTCCATATGTAGGGAAGAGGGCCTCATCTTCATCCTTCATAGGGCGTGTCTCAAATTTAATTATTCGTATGTGCCTGAGGAGGTCAGGGGCGGCCCCCCTTGGAGCTGGAGTTCCAGGCAGTTGGGAGTTGCCTGGTGTGGGTGCTGGGAATCCAACTTGGGTCCTCTGCAAGAGCAACACATGTTCTTAACCACTGAGTCAGCGTTCTAGCCCAAGGGATGATTCTTTCTCAAAACAGTGGTCTATCTGAGCCCGGGAACCCCACAAGCTGGTTCAGCCTGACCCTGACTCCCCAGTTACCTATATTGGGGGTCTCAGACCAAGTTCCATGAGTGAGAGTGCTGTTATGAGCATTCCTAATCTTGGGGTGATGTAAATACATACCCTACTCCTCTTCAGAAGGTCCCAATGATAAACCAGAATTCCCACCAGGGAACCAGTGAGTTTATCCCTCTGTCTTAGAGGAATATGGTGACACTCCCTCCCCCTCCAAAAAAAGCTGCCACACGGGAAGGTCTTTCCCCAGCACAGATGACAGTGTCACAGATGGAGTTTCCTTTCAGAAAACCTTCTTGGAGAGCCCAGGCCAAACACAGTTAAAGCAGAATTGCATACAAATGGCTGGGAGGTGCAGAGGGAGCTGTAGGTGAGGGTCCAGTGGTTCTGTCCAGCCCCTTTTCCTGTGAGGAAGTAGCGGTAGTCAGCAGGACCGCAGGTAATGGGTCCCTATAAGGGGGCACATCTGCTCTGCTGAAAACGGCTGGTCGTGTTGCTCGGAGAACCCACATTCTACAGCAGAGTGGCCACAGAATGTACAGGAGAAGCAGGATCCAGGGACACTGCTGCCATTGCTGTAGCTAATCAGAGAGCCTAGGGTACAAGGATGGGCATAACTAACAGGGCTACCCTCGAGGTACTCTGGGCCTCAGCCCCAGGGGAGCTACCTGCCAAGGCAGGTAGAGAGGGCCTGGGCCCATCTAGCATGTAGACCAGGGCTCTGACACGTGTTCAGACCACACAGCCTCCCTGCCTGGGTCCCTGGCCTACTGGGCCTTCCAGGGTGGCCCTGCCTGCCATCTACTGGGAACTCTTGCACTGGACTTGTCCCAGGCTTGCAGTCCCCTCTGCCTTGCTGCTCAGGGACCTGCAGTGGCTTCCTAATGTCAAAGTCTAACATGTAGCCTGCACTGCCAGCCTAGGGTCGTCACTAACCCTGCATCCCTGTCTGCCAGTGTCCCCAGACTAGAAGTATCCATGCCTGCAAGGCCGGTTCCCCAAGTCTCCCATCCTGCCCCTCTTCGCTCTGGATCCCAATCCAAGGCACTGTCCTTTCCATGGCTTGCCTTGGGGAGGCTGAGTTCCATGAGGTGTGTGTTGCCACTATTTCATCCTCCTGTTCCTACTCACAGTGACCCCAGCATGGTGGGTCCAGGCTGAAAAGACCATGATCCCTATTTTGGTGAATTCAGGACACAGAGCCTGACAGAGTTTCTGGGCCACTGCTAGATGTAGGCAGCCACGAGGAGGCTGGGAGATGTCACCAAGGTCAGGATGCTTTAACTTAAGACACAACTGTTCCAGAACCACATATCCTGAACAGTCACAGAAAAGAGCATTGTGGTCAATAGTTATTAAACACTTTCTCCTGTAGGTACTTATGCTTCTAACATGTTCCTCATAGAATCTTACTTCATCCTCACAAGCCTCTTAAGAAGTAAGGCTGGGAAGATTATTTGTCACACAAGCGTTAGGAATGGAGTAAAAGGCCACACGTGCTGGAGAGCTCCTATAATCCCAGAGCCGGGGAGGCAGAGGCAGGATCCTGGAGGCTCGCTGGGCAGCCAGTCCGGCTAAATGGGTGAGCTCCAGGTTCAGTGAGAGCCCCTGCCTCAAAGGATAAAGTGGAGAAAGATGGAGGAAGACACTTGAGTTAAACCTCTGGCCTCCAAACACACGTGTGCATGCACCCTCACACATACATACGGATGTGCACACACATACCCAAAGCAGGGGTGTTTCCTTTTGAGAAACAGAGGTTTGGAGGTTCAGTGAGCTCCTCCCAAAGTCAGCCAACAGGTTCTGCTGACCTACTGTCTGGAAAGGGATCAGGGGCCTAGTTCTTACCAAGCCTTGGCTATGGAGGCAGAGAGGGGGAGAGAGAAAATGAATTCCAGGTTATGCCACCCAGCAGGCCTTCCCCCTGAAAGCTTGCTAAGGACAAGCAATTCAAGGGCCTTGTACACAGGGCCAGGCACACCTGTCAACTTCCTCTTTGTTCCCTCTAGGCCCTACATCATCCGAGGCATGGCCCCTCCAACGACACCTTGCAGCACAGATGTGTGTGACAGCGATTACAGTACCAGTCGCTGGAAGACCAGCAAATACTACCTGGACTTGAATTCGGACTCAGACCCCTACCCGCCCCCACCCACCCCCCACAGCCAGTACCTGTCTGCAGAGGACAGCTGCCCGCCCTCGCCTGTCACCGAGAGAAGCTACTGCCACCTCTTCCCACCCCCTCCGTCCCCCTGCACGGACTCGTCCTGACCTTGGCCGCCCACCCCAGCCTCGCTGCCTCCCTGTAAATATTTTTAAATATGAACAAAAGAAAATATATTTTATGATTTAAAAAAGAAATATAATTGGGATTTTTAAAAAAAATAAGAAATGTGAACAGTGATGGGGGTGGGCAGGGCTGGGAAAACTTTGTACAGTGGAGAAAATATTTATAAACTTAATTTTTTAAAACTTAACTGCCATTCTTTTGTGCCCTGTGAATATTTGAGTTGCCTGTTTCCCAAAGAATGAATTTCACTCCAGTAGATGGCTATTGTGTGGTGTCCTCCTTGCGTGGGTAGCCCTCTATCAAACCCCCTCAGGCAGAGACAGGCCAGTGCATAGGATGAGCCAGTGTAGTGAACTGACCAACTGACCTGTATGGAGTATCGTCACATTCAGCTCAAAGCCTCAAGGCGTTTCCTGTTTTGTAGTGGACCTTGCATGCTGTGTTCCTGGGCTTCAAGCTGTCTTGGTATGCTGGCTCATCCTCGTGCCAATTGTGAGAACCAGAGGCTGGGACGGCCCATCTGACCCTTGGATAGAGCTGTGAGCTTCACTCTGCCAGACTGTAGTTACTATGGTCATGTCTTAGTGCCCTTTGTTCTCAGAGGTACCTAGCCAGCAGAATCTGAGCTCTGTCTACATGTTCATGTGGGTAGTGCTGAAGAACACCGAGAGGCCTGGTCTCTGTCCTGGGGAGGGTCTACCATCTGTGACAGGTCATGAAGTAAGTTGTGGCATGGAACGTAAGGAGGGTGAGTGACTCTTGAAGTGTCCTGAAGGTCAAAGGGGATAGATAGGCAATGTCCTGTCATATCAGCTTCAAGCTTGACCTCAGTTGTGTGGGAGAGAGGTCCAAGAAGGACCACAGTCAGTTTTGGGTGTGGCAACACCCATGTATGAACTGAAAGGGAAAATCTAGGGGTCTCTGGCCTTCCAACAGAGTCCTGAAATTGAACCCTTGACCTACTCCAAGGGGGGTGGAAGTGCAGAGAGGGGTAAAAGAAGCTGAGTGTGTGTGTGTGTGTGGGGAGGCTCGCAGCAGAAGGGCCTAGGGAACTACAGGCACCAAGTTTTACTGGAACATACCAGAGTTGCTCCCCTGGCCTATGATTGCTCAGGAGTCCCTCAGGATGATGGCCAGCATGGTTGTGACAGGCAGACTGACTTGCTGGTTCTACCACGGAGAGCTTGGCCTGGGGGTAGAGGCCTGTCTTGGGGTCCTCTGTAGACAGGGGCAGTTGGGAATGGATCTTGTTGACTTCCATTACTGGTGGGCCTCTTAAGGGTTCTATGCAACAATGCCAGAGGAGATGGCCCATGGCAGGGCTGGTCCTTGGTGGTACAGAGGTTGTGACCTAATAGAGCCCAGAGGTAATGGACAGGTGTAAGTTTGAAAAGACTGGAAGGCAGAGGGGCATCTGAACTCCTATGCCCAAAGGCCGGGTCTCCTGGCACCAAGTTGCCTGTGGGGCCCAAGCTCCCAAATTGCTGGCTTTTCCGTTGGGCCATGCACCCCAATGCACTCATTGAAGTTCACCTCCCAGCTTAGTCTCTCTGACTGAGCTGACAATGCCTGCATTGGGGGCGGGGGCAGCAAGCATCCTTGGTTTCCTTCTGCATCTGTGCATGCAGCCCAGGGTCAGGCAAGGGGTGGGAAAGGAAGAACTTGGGCTGCTGGCCCTGGCAGCCTGTCTGAGCAGGGACGGGGTCAAGTCACCTTCTGCAGTCCTTCCCCCAGTACTGTGGGCAATACTGTCTGCATATAGAGCAGGCGAGGGTTCTGGTTCCCTCAATAGGGTTATTGCATGCCTAAGGATGTTGGCTGGTGCTCAGAGGCCTCATCTCTGGCCCTTTTCCTGTTGTGTGGTCAGCTCGGAGAAGTCAGGAACCGGTCCAGTCATCACCTACTAGATATCAAGACAGGGTCAGGCTGATGCAGAGCCCTGCATTTATTTTATCTGCTTACTGGGAGCCTCTGATCAGATGGTAGGGATCCTCCCTATTCTTTGAATTTTCCAAGGAGGACATGAATATTATCTCTTTATCTCAGATAAGGCATTGATGGGAACCAAAGAAACAACATCACCCATGTTGCCTAGTGAACCAGTGAGTTTACTAGGGTTACTCACAGAAGTGGAGGTGATTCAAAAGCCCACCTCAGCATGGGCCACAACTCACTAAGACTGCATCTCTGGAGCTCAACTTGCAGGCAGCTGCTGGTTGGAGAGTCCTCTCCCCAGTTAATAAGTTTGTATAACCTTTGGGAGGGGTCTTGTGAGTCCTGTAAATTTCAGTAGCCTCCTGAGGCTAGTGAGTTTTGTTTATTTCTGAGTCTTGTAAGTTTCCTGTCCGTATCAAATATTCCAGAGCTCCCTCCAAGAAGGGATGTTTTATTTTGGAGGAAAACAGTTGTGCAGCACTTCCATCCAGTACTCGCCATCCATGGATTAGAGACATTTCCAAACTATGAGGAAGGCCCTTTGCTGATACTGTGCTCCATCTGGGGGCAGGGAGGGCAGGGGGGGAGGGCACGGGGTGATGGTGGTGGTGGAGACAACATCTGGACACTGAGACAAGAGGGGTTTTTGAAGAAACTGGTGAGTGAGCTGTGGTGGTATAAACAAGGGGTGACATTCACCTGGCTATTTAACTTTGTAACAGCCTAGCCAGGTGTTCCCCTTTTGATGTTGAGGAAACCAAGGCTTGGGTGCAAAGTGATTGAGAACCCAGAATTGTTTCTATTCACTTGTCATTTTCTACCTTCCCTATTCAACTGCTCCCCTCTTTGGTGACAGCCACCTCCCCTCATCTTCCTCACACCTTCCTGAGCCCTTAGGAGTTTCCTATTGGTAATAGCCCCTCCTTCAGCAGACCTGTTCAGAGTATCCCTCCTCCATGAGAGTGTGTCTATGGTCTGTCCTGTGTCCACAGCCACCCTGAACCACTGAGGCAGTGTCAATCTTGAGTGGCTAAACAGAGTTTGTATGACCAGGTCTTGGGCACTTTGGAAGTTTGATGGGCTCAGGTTCCAATCTGCTTACTCCTCTCAAAAGATGGGGTCTGGAGTCTCACCCTCCAAACCCCTCACTGGTTTCCTGCTCATGGTCTGTTGTCGATCCCAAGGCACAGTCTCTCTCTCTCTCTCTCTCTCTCTCTCTCTCTCTCTCTCTCTCTCTCTCTCTCTCTCCACCCAAATGTCTCCTTCATTTCCTTCCTCAGAAGTCTGGTAGCCACAGAGGGGTCAACATGTTTAGGGGAGGTCTCCTTTTTACAGATTTGGCAGCTACCAGCCATCCTTTTAGGGAAGTTCTGCTCCTCCCCAGCCCTCACACTGTAAAAACAGGAGGGAAAGAGTTGAACTTCAGGCTAGATGGATGACCACTCAGGTCCCCTAGGAGACTCTGGTTTCCCCCTTTGAGCCTCAGGATTTCTTGACCTGACCAGCAACAGCCTGGGTGAAAGGCTCCTGGACAGCAGCCCAGGTCCTTCTGGACCTTGTCCTCTGCCAGGGCAGTAATGGCCTGATTTCATCCCCTGGGTCTGTGTCAGCAGGGAGTGGAAGGTAAGAGAACAGAGAGACAGTGGGGTGTCTTTGTTCTGTTCGAACTAAACCAACTTAAAGTTGTAATTGAAAGAGGCAGCACTCCTCATTGCAGTATATGACAGGTATGTTAAAATGTCCTTTGGGAAATGTTTGCTTTTAAATTATTACCTCAAGAATTAAAATCAGGCCGGGCGTTGGTGGCGCACGCCTTTAATCCCAGCACTCCGGAGGTAGAGGCAGGCGGATCTCTGTGAGTTCGAGGCCAGCCTGGGCTACCAAGTGAACCAAGTGAGCTCCAGGAAAGGCGCAAAGCTACACAGAGAAATCCTGTCTCGAAAAAACAAAAAACAAAAAGAAAAAAAAAAAAAGAATTAAAATCAGGCAGCTCTGGATTTGTTTCTAAAGTTTAAGGAGTGATGGTCACTTGTTCATTCCACTCCACTTTCTCATGATCATGCTTTCAAAAAACCTTACATGTGTGTTCTTCAAAATGGACTGGAAAGTGAACCATTAAACTCCAGAAGGAAGTGGGGTGAGGAGTGTGGGATGGGGGACGTCATGGAGGAGAGGAGTGGAAAAGGAGAGAGAGGAAGAGAGGGAGAGGGAGAGGAAATGCATCAAACCTGCAAATTTCAGACGCAGAGCTCAATCCATGTCATATGAAAAGCGTTCAGGTCTTCCCCTGTTTCAGGCCTGTCCATGGCTCTATAGGGCTAGCAGGTGGCCTACAGGATCAGGTACCTCCTTCCCCAGGAAGCCCTCCCTGACTTCAATATGTCTGGCTAGGTTAGGAATGAGTGCACCATATCTGATAACCTATGTGCTAACTGCCCTGGCCTGGGTGAGGTGGTAGGTTATCTCTTAGTTGTAATATGTATGCCCTGGAACCCACCTGAGACTAGGAGAAAGGGATGCGGAGCAGATGCCAGCAGGTGCTTTCAGTACAAATGAATGATAGGATGCTGGTTTGCTGGGCCGCTGGCTGACTCACCCAGATGGTGCCAGGAGGCTGGTTTGGTCAATGAGGAAGCACAGATGGCTGCCCCTTCCAGCCATGGCCCACCCTTTAACTGCTGCCCTCCCCTGAGCTTTCTGCCTCTTTAACAGTTTTAACAATGTTTGTCACTAGTTGTGTGGCCTCAGGCAAGACTTCCAGCCTCTCAGATCCAGAGTTAACATTTGATGACTCCTTAAGTGCCTGGAGTGGTGGGCGTGACCCAGGCTGGTAGTTATTATCACTTGTACTTCTGAGAACGGGAGAGTCAGAGAGGTTAGGTCACCTGGTCAAGGTCACCCAACCCCTTTATGGCCTCTGGTGTCTAAATGATCTCTGGACCATAGTTAGCTAGTGTGTAAAATGGGGACTATAGTGCTGTTGTGGACTTACTAGCAATAAACTCTTTCTGCAGTCTACCTCCAGCCTCAGCTCTCATCCTGGACTGGAGGCCAGAGTGGGTTTGCATAACTGTATAACCCTCTCTTGCTCCCCTGGTCATGGAGCTCAGAGCCAGAGTGAGTGAGGTGGAGGGCTCAGGCCAGCTGGGCCCTGTGTAAAAGACAGGGATGGAGGGCCAGAGATTCTGAACCTGGGAAAAGCACTGAGTGCCAGAGAAGGCAGGTCCTGTCTCCTCCAGTCCAGGACTAGGCTTAGTTATTCCTCCCAGGGGATGGATGCCTAGAGGCAGCCCAGAGAAGATACTGAGGAGACACATTCTGTGCTCTCTGAGCTTCAGTGACTCCCGGACAGGTCAGACCACTGTGGTTACTGCTGAAGGAGAGATGCAGGCAGCCCATCTGAGCACGGTCACTCCAGGCTGTGTGACTCAGCCACCTCTGCTACCCAGTCTCTCATCATTCCTGGGCCATTCCTGCCTTTGAAGCTCCAAAGCCTCACCCTGGGATCTCTGTGATACCCCGCCTCTCCCTGCCACCAATACCCTAGGGATCTGGAGCTCTGTCCTGCCTTATGACATACTGCCTTCCCAGGAGAGTCTGCCCCTCAGTTTGATCATCTCCTGTTTTCCAAATGGCATGGGAAGGCCTGCTTCATGAAAGGCTTCCAAGTGGGAGACCTTGTTGACCTTGGTGGCCAGATGCAGTGCCCCTGAACTTCTGTCCCGTCCACTCTGAACAGGGAATGTTATTCACAGGGGTATAAGAGGAGCATCTTAGTACCTTTCCGTAGTACCTTATCCTGCTGTGATAAAGCATTCTGACAAAATCAACTTTAGGGAGAAAGCGTCTATTTTGTCTCAGTTCCAGCATACTGGCCATTATGGCAGGGAAGTCAGGCAGCAGGTTCAGGAGTCTGCAGGTAGTTGGTAGAGAGGAATGAATACTTGTATTCAGCTCAATTTCTCCTTTTTATACAGCCCCAGAATTGACAACTGGAATTAACTATCACAGTGGGAAGTGAGGGCTATTCAAGGAGGCTTGCAAGTGGAGATTCTGAGGTCCAGGACCTTAGCTCTGGGGCGGGACAAATGTATGGTACAATTGGTGGGACACTAGCATTTGGAAGAAATTCATGTGTAAATTCTTCTCTTTGACAAAAGGTACAAACTTGACCCTCTCTTCTAAGAGTCTGTTTCGGATTAGCGGGATCTCGACTTTAATCCCATTTTTTAGGGTTGTCCCTTTAGTGTGCCTGAAGTGATTAATTTAAACAGACGATCTGTCATAAAATTGCACAATGGAGAATGCGGGCATCGATCCCGCTACCTCTCACATGCTAAGCGAGCGCTCTACCATTTGAGCTAATTCCCCAGCCATGACTAGCTTCCGCCACAAGTCTTGTTGTGATTCACGTCATCACCGGTTTCACCCGCGGCCGTTGCCCCACGGCCTGTTGTCATTGTGCTATCCCATTGGTTCCCTCGCATCTAAAGCTACACAGCCGGGATTGGTTTGGCTCATTTGTTTTAAAATGCATTGACTACGCAGATTGGTGGTCCAAAGCGTCCGTCACGCGAGGCAGTGCTGTTGCTACGGCGTAGAGAGACCTAGCCCAAGCTTCTCCCAATTTCTGACTTTTTTCTCAGACACCG
>CABHPP010124679.1:6518-20518 GCA_902168425.1 Peromyscus attwateri
GGAGACCAGGCTGGCCTCGAACTCACAGAGATCCGCTTGCCTCTGCCTTCCGAGTGCTGGGATTAAAGGCGTGCGCCACCACCGCCTGGAAAGACTTTATTTTTTAAAACTATTTCTTTATATAACTGTATATAACTATATATAACTATATATATAACTATATATATTTCTTTTTCTCTCTCTTTGAAGCCTATATACATTTTTACACACATTGTAAACTATTTTATCTGAATCTATCTTATTGTGAACCTATTGCTTTAAACTGCAACATTTCTAGGACTGAAAAGGCAGCCATGGCTGCTGGCTCTGCCCACCTCAGCTTTCCAACATGGCGATGGTACATTTACTGCCAGCTCTGGATCTAAGAGCCATGTGTACCATCAACTCTCAGAAGCAGTGGGTCTATGCTTCTATCAAAGCAGTGTGTAGTCCAGAACCCCCCCCTTTTTTTTGTACTAGCAAAGGCTAAATCCACCACAAACCATGTTGCACAGCTTACAGAAACCTTTGTGTAACTTGGTGGGAATAGGTCAAACCCACATGCCACGAACCCGCCATAGAGTAGCTCAAGCCCGCATGTTGTAGTATCTCGCCACCTGCATGAGACATGTTTTTGGCTCCATTTAGAATTGTTTATTAAATATTCTCAGGTTTCAGGTGGAAACTTAAGCTGTTGGGTGCTATTTGTAGCTGGAGTTATCTCCATTCCTGCCCAGGCCCGTAGCCACTCAGACCCAAATAAACACACAGATGCTTATATTATTTAAACCATTTGACCTAATTGCTCAGGCTTCTCGTTATCTAGTTCTTATATCTTAAATTGACCCATTTCTATAAATCTATACCTTGCCATGTGGCTCGTGGCTTACCGGTATCTTTACATCTTACTGATGGTATTACAGCACTGTTTGGTCACAGGCTACGGCAGAACCCAATGTTAGTTTTGAGAGCTTTATTGGAGGGAAAGGGGGGGGGGGAAGATAGCCAGGCCTGGGGGAGGGAGCAGAGTGAGGACAGAGAGAGGAAACATAGAAAAGAAAGAGGGGTGGGGGTCTGTGTCTGGCTTTTTTAAGGCGGAGACTGCATGACCATGCAGCGGGTATGTACCTGCCTGTGCCTCCTGATGATGTAAGACATTAGACCTAAGCTGCGCATATACAGAATCCTAACATTCCAGACCTTTTGCTTATTATAAAAAAGGGAGTGAATAGGAATAGGGACGTTGTTTCTCCCAGAAAACCTGCTTCCAGCTGACTTGGTGGGTGTCGGTTGGATCTTGGGAGGGGGTAAGGAAGGGGGTCTTCCGAGGTAGACAGGCATTCTGGGATGATGGGCTGTCCTGCTGTCCTGGAGCCATCCATCCCTCTTGGCTTGGCACTCTGGTTGCTTTTGTATCTGACAGGATGCTGGTGAGACAGGAAAAGCTTGAAGTAGATCCGACCCATCCAGATGGATTTAAGCTGGTTTCTGGAGTTTGGGGAAAATGTTGAACATGTTAAGAAGCAGCCATGAGAAAATTAGTGACCATTTGTGGTGTTTAGTACTCTACTTATATTGGTTAGTGTTAATGGGAGAGACAGAGAGATTGGAACATGTTTTTAAGCTTTATCAGAGACAGATTATTTAAGGCACCTGTTTCTTTACTAGTTTAGCATCCAGGAGACACAGGTGATCAATTGTTGAGAGCATTTAATAGTAATAGATGGTTATATTAAAGTCTGTTTTTGCAGAGCCCAGACACTTTTGGGTCTGGGGTGTAAATACCTTTTAGCTGTTACAGTTTCTTACTTGATGATCTCTGTGGTGGTCCTGTACCATTAGCTGAGCAGTGAGTCAGAAGAGGGAACTGGGAAGAGAAAAGCTTGTGGTGCATGAGAAATTATTTCTTTGGAATTAGGGACAAGGCGGAGAGCAGGGCCCTGTCTGTGTGCATGAGGAGGAGAAGCACTTCTGACAGGTCTGGAGTGATGCACATGGAGGGAACAATGAAATGAAAGCTCCTACCTTAGCTAGAAAATCCTTGGGGATAAAGTAACTCTTTTCATTTGCCGGTTCACTTGCAGAAGTTCCCGTGAATCTGTTATACAGCCAAATTTACTGGTATCCACCCTTATGTCCCATGGCTGCAGCTGAGAGAGAAAAATAAAAAGTTAAAATAACAAACCAGGATCCTAGGCTCCTATCTCAAGCATCCCTGAGGTAGAGGAAGGATCTATGAATCAGTACAACTTATTCTCGCCTTTGTCAAGAGAGGAGTAAGAGCTGGGAGCCTACGCAGCACATGGACCACCTGGTGGTCCGACTTCATCAAGATAGAATGTGTCCTTGCCTGCACAGTCAGAGGACCTCCCCACCCTGGGAATTCTGGCTTGAATAATATAACTCAGGGTGCAGAGCTGAGGGAAGGGACTCACCAATTGCACATGTGATGGAGACAGCAGTGGTGAGACACAGTGGTTGTGGGACACGGTGGCAGGACGCAGCTGCAACTGTGGTTGTGCAAGCACAGTCCCAACGCAGTACTGTGGTGGGCAGTCGCAGGCCCTCAGTATAGGGTTCCCACGACATTCAGCCCCAGACGCTGAGTGTGCAGAACTTCCTATCTGAGATCCAAGTCCACGACACCAATGATGGTAATATGGAGCTGGTTGGTCAGTGGAAAAGTCACAGGTCATGGCAGAACCCAATGTTAGTTTTTAAAGTTTTATGGGATGGAAAGGGGGGAGAGAGAGAGCCAGGCCTCGGGGAGGGAGCAGAGCAGGGACAGAGAGAGGAAACACAGGAAAGAGAGAGGGGTGGGGGTCTGCATCTGGCTTTTAAAGGCGGGGACTGTGTATGTACCTGCCCACGCCCCCTGATGATGTAAGACTTTAGACCCAAGCTGCACATGTACAGAATCCTAACACTTACTCCTCATGGCAGCAGCAGCAGGCAGTGTCTCCTGACTCAGCCTTCCACTTCCCAGAATTCTCCTCTCTCCTTATCCTGCTTACACTATATTTCCTGCCTGGCTACTGGCCAATCAGTGTTTTATTTATCAATCAATCAACATACAGAAAGACATTCCCAGCAGGTTGGGGTAGGTATTGCAGGCTCCACTGTAGTTGGAACTTCAGCCCTAATTGTAGGGGATAACAACTTTAAGGAGCTCGGCACTCAAGTAAACATAGATCTAGGCCATCTGGAAAGTTCTGTTTCCCATCTGGAAGCTCAGATAGACTTCTTAGTGGAGGTTGTTCTTCAGAATTGAAGAGGTCTAGACCTTCTCTTCATGAAGTAAGGGAGTCTCTGAATGCTACTGGGAGAAACATGGTGCTCCTGTGCCAACCACCCAGGGGTAATTAGAGAAAGTTTGCCATGGTCAGAAATAATCTTAAGGAGAGAGAAAAGAGATGCTAAGAATCTGATAACTATTATCAATCCTTTTTCTTCTGGTCCCCCAGTTAACTGTTCTATGTACGGCAATTGCTGGGCCATTAATCCTTTTGCTCCTTTAGGGCCCAGCTTGCTCAATTGCCTACTCAACTATGTACAACAGTAAATTCTGTTAAAATATTAGTACTGAGGGTGTGCTACAACTAAACCCCTGCCTCATGATGCGTCCACAATTTGACTCATGCCCATAGAACCAGTGGGGAATGTAACAGGCTCTCAGGCCTTAGCACAACTGACACCATGTTAGAGACACCATTCTAACCTAAGAACCCAACGAGTAGACCCCAAAACTTACCAAATGAGAACAAAGACCTAATCCATCATAGTCCATAGTTCTAAGAAAGTGTCTAAATGTACTAACCTTGTTTTCTTGGCTTCTATAATTCTGCTTACAGCTAACTGTTCTTGCTAATTGAAGTGTGTCAAACCAGAATGTGGTTTTTGTGCATAAAAAGTGGTGACTACCCTAATTGTCATCATAGAACCTACATCCAGTAACTGATGGAAGCAGATACAGAGATCCACAGCCAAGCACTGAGCTCCCAGAGTTTAGTTGAAGAGAGGGAGAAGGGATCACAGGAGTAAGGGGGTCAAGATTATGATGGGGAAAATCAGAGACAGCCAACAGGAGCTAGTGGGAGCTCTTAAACTTTCATGGACTCTGGACTGGCAGCTGGGGAACATGCATGGGACAAACTAGGCCCTCTGAATGTGGGTGACAGTTATGTGGCTTGATCTGTTTGTGAGGCCCCTGGCAGTAGGATCAGGATCTATCCTTGGTGCATGAACTGGCTTTCTGAAGTCCATTCCCTGTGGTGGGACACCTTGCACAGCCTTGATGCAGAGGGGAGGGGCTTGGACCTGCCTCAACTTGATATGCCAGACTTTGTTGACTCTCCAAGGGAGGTTTTACCCTCTCTGAGGAGTAGATGGGGGGTGAGGTAAGGGGGAGTAGGAGGGAGGAGCAGGAAGAGGGGAGGGAGGGGGAACTGTGGTTGGTTTATAAAGTGAAAAAAATTTAAATAAAAAGTCAAGAATGGCTGTATGATTTGGACAAGTTCCCTGTGCTGCCACTGGCCACTGAGAATAAATAATTTTCTATTTGGCTTTAAGTGTGTCCTGTGTTCTCTGATGGAATTACCTTCAACACCACTATACTGATACACACACACACACATACACACACACACACACACACACACACACACACACACACACACACACACTAGGATGGATGAACCTTAAAATCTTTGTGCTGAGTGCAAGAAAATAGAAATAAAACAGCATATACATTGTATATACTTACTAAAATTCTAGGAAGGACGAAGTTACCAATAGTGACAAAAACAGACCTAAGGCAGGAGCTTTGCCATAGACACGAAATAACTTTATTTTGCTATACTGGGGAATTGAACCCAGGGTCCTGCACTTGCTAGGCAAGTAAGTATTCTACCATGAGTCACATCACTGACATGAAGTAACATTTTGGAGTGATACATTCTGTATTTTGGTGTGGGGGGTGGTGGTGGTTCCAGTATGCATATTTTCAGTGTTCTTTGAGTTGTAGACATAAAATGAAATTTAAAAATTGATTAACAAAACAGTCAGAGCAGCTCATATCACTAGGCCCCTTCCTTGAAAAGGAGGCAGTTTATTTTACTCTTCACTCATGAGAATTGGGCTGCTTAATTTCATTTGATGAAAGACTAAAAGTTCTGCTGAAGAATTCTGAGGCTGCCCCAAGATCTCTGTCTTCTAGGATAGGACCACACAAGCACCATCAGTTGCCCTTCTTACTGATTTGACAAAATATCTTATGTAGACAACTTAGAGAAGCACATTTCAGATGTATTAGTCCATGTATTAGTTACTTTTCTATTGCTGTGATGAAACACAATGTCCAAATAAGGGGTTTATTTGGCTTAAGGTCCCAGAGTGAAGGCATGACGATAGAAAACAGGCATCATGGCAGCAGCAGGAAGTTGAGGACTCACATCTTGAACTGTAAGCATGAAACAGAGATATCAAACTTGAAATGGCATGAGGATTTGAAACCTCAAAGCCTACTTCCAGTGACATACTTCCTCTAATAAGGCCTCATTTCCTAAGCCTACCCAAATACCACCACCAACTAGGGACCAAGCATTCAAATGATAGAGACTGTGGGGGACATTCTCATTTAAAGCACCACAGTCCATTAGGGTGGGGATGGTATGATGGAGCAGTCCACATCATGCTATCCAGGAAACCGATAATAAGGAACATAGAGATAGTAGTGAGAGGAAGAAATGGCCTTCAAGGACATGGCTCCAGTGACCTATTTCCTTCAATTCAGCTATATTTCCTACCTTCCACCACTTTCCAATAATGCCATCATATTATGTATCCATCAAGGGATTTATCCATTCATTAGGCAAGAGCCCTCTTGATATAATTGTCTCGGGAGATGAACTCACAGAGGTGTACTTTACTAATCTGCTATGCATTTTGTAATCCAATCCAGCTGACAATGAAGATTAACCTCATGTAAGCTAATTTATTCTTTACCCACCACAAGGATCTGTAATATTTCTGTGCAGTTCCAGGGCTGAAATCCAGGCTTCTCACATGCAGACACCTCTAGCCAGAAGCTTCAATTTGGCAACTCTGATATCAAGTGAAAGTCAAGTCATGCTCCTCAAAACAAATGATGGCAAATTCAACTTTCTTACTCGTATGTATCAAAGTGTTCTCCTTTCCAGAGGGTGTCTATGTAGCACAAGCTGACTTCAAACTTATGATCCCCCTGCTTCAGCCTTCTGAGTAGCTGGGATTACTACTTTATACTCTGATATTATCAGCACCCTATATCCTACCAGTGTCTGAGCATCTTTTCACCAACTTATTTAGGGCTGTATTTTGCTCTCAGAACACATAGGTCACCTAAAAACACTTCTATGTTAACCTATTCACTGAGAAACAACATATCAAGTCTGAGTGATGCTAAAATAGAATCAAATAACTAGTTTTTTAAAGAGAATCTTTAACATTTGGGATTGTAGCTGATTGTTTTAGAAGTAATAAATAAAAAATTAGGGGCATACTGAGATAAAATGTGAATTAAATATATTTTATAGCATGTACAAGTTTGTATTTAATAAAAATACATACCATATTGAGGTGTAGTGGTGCATGCCTTTCATCCTAGCACTCAGAAGGTGGAGCTTTGTGAGTTCAAGGCTAACTTGGTCTATATAGTAAATTCTAGGCCAAGCAGAGCTGCCTAATGAGATCTTATTTTAAAAACACAAACAAGGCCGGGCGGTGGTGGTGCACGCCTTTAATCCCAGCACTCGGGAGGCAGAGGCAAGAGGATCTCTGTGAGTTCAAGGCCAGCCTGGGCTACCAAGTGAGTTCCAGGAAAGGTGCAAAGCTACACAGGGAAATCCTGTCTCGAAAAACCAAACCAAAACAAACCAAAACAAAACAAAACAAAAAACCACAAACAAATAAACAAAATGTGTAATATGTACATACATCACATATAATGTGTTATTTGTCATGATGTACGTCATTATTTATAGTGAAATTTCAATATTGACCATTGTCACCTGAGGGCTGTGTCTTTGATATTTCTTTCTCTCCCTCTCTTTCATCCTCTTCTTTATTTTAAAAGATAAGGTTTCTTATATTCTACAGTAGCCTAGAATTAACAGTGTAGCCAAACATCACCTTGATCTTCTGGTCCTCCTGCCTCCATTTCTTGAGTGCTGGGATTACAGGCATGTGCTACTTTACCATTTTATGAGTTCTTGCAGCCTACCTAGGGATCAAACTCTGAACTTTACACATCCTGGTCAAGAGCTATGCTGTGGGATGTCCTGTATGTTGTAAATAAATAAAACTCTGATTGGTCAGTAGCCAGGTAGGAAGGATAGGGTAGGCGGGACAAGGAGGAGAAGAACTCTGGGAGGTGGAAGGCTGAGGGAGAGAGACGCTACCAGCCGCTGCCAGGAAAAGCGAGATGTAAGGTACCGGTAAGCCACAAGCCATGTGGCAACTTATAGATTAATAGAAATGGGTTAATTTAAGATAGAAGAACTAGATGACAAGAAGCCTGCCATGGCCATACAGTTTGTAAGCAATGTAAGTCTCTGTGTGTTTACTTGGTTGAGTCTGAGCGGCTGGGGGACTGGCGGGTGAGAGAGATTTGTCCTGACTGTGGGCCAGGCAGGACTGGAGAAAACTCCAGCTACAGAACTCTACCATTTAGCCGCATCCCCAGCTCTCACCTTCTCACTCTTTTCATCCCCCTCTCTCCTTTCTAATTTTCTGGTTTTCTTTTTTTTGAGACTGTCTCACTATTAGCCCAGGCTGGTATAGAATTTGATATGTAGGCAAAATCAGCCTCCAACATATGAATCTTCTATCTCAGATCCTTACCTACGAATTTTATTTCTAAGACAAGAGTGGAAGTGCAGAAGAAGAAAATAATCTCTCTTGCTAAATTTAATCTCTTACATTTATGATAATCTCTTTTTTGTTGCTTTTTTTTCTGCTTGTCAATGAGATAAAGGGTTGTTATCCTGTCAAATATATTATAGAAAAATTGGCAAGTATAGGAAGGCAAATAAACACGCACACACACCACCACCACCATCACACACACACACACACACACACACACACACACACACACACACGCACACGCACACGCACACGCACACGCACACACAGAAACACACACTTTACCATTTCTCCCCCAAGTGGCCACAAGAAACAATTACAACAGTGGCAAAGAAAGGCAACCTTATTTCCAGTTGTTGAGAAATTGTCTATTTGCTTCCCCATCTGACATTGACTGATCAGATTGGTAATTTCCATGTGGATTTCAGTCATGTGTGAAGTGGGGAGGGAGGGAGGGAGGGAGGGAGAGAGAGAACAGCAAGTGGTCAAGGATTAACAACAGATGAGAAAGTTTCTATAGCAAGTTTGAACTAGAGGCCAGTAAACAATTATTAGTGCTGGTGGTTACAGGGAGCCCTGCTTCATATGACTTCCAATTCATTATGTGATCATATCGTAATGGATGTGACTAATTTTAATCCCCAAATCCTGCCTTTTAGGAATCAGGATGCACTAGCTACTTTTCTTATTGCTCTACCAAATACCTGACAAAAGCCAATGAAGGGAAGAGGGGTGTCTTCTGGTTCCAGCTCAGAAGAAGGCAATGCATTAGGGCAGGGAAGGCAGAGCGGTGCGAGCAGCTCACAGCGGTTGGCAGCAGACACAGAAGGCTGTTGGCTCACTTCTGGGAGGATCAGGAAGCAAAGTTAGGGGAATTCAAGTATTCAGCAGGCTTTTTCATTTTTCTGTTTTTATTTAGTCTAGGATCCCCGCCCTGGTGATAGTACCATCCGCATTCAGAGTGAACCCTATCCTTTTGGTAAATTCCCTCACAGACACATCCAGAGGAATTCATAACTCATTTATGACTATTTGTCAGTCAAGTAAAATAGGCTATGAATTTTTGGTGGTAATGACTTGGTATTAAATGTAAGGACTCAGGAATATTCAGTTATGCTTACCTTTATTACCTTTCTAATACTAAGTTCATTCTATTAGTTACTTTTCAATAACTGTGATCAAATATCACGACCAGGGCAACTTAGAAAAGACAGAGTTTAATTGGGCTTGTGGTTCCAGTGAGTTCCAGTTTATGATGGCCAAGTGGCAGCATGGTGGCAGGTGGCCGAAGCAGCAGCTGAGAGCCCACATCTAGATCTACGAGCAGGAGGCAGAGAGAGCACACTGGGAATGATGTGAGTCTTCTGAAACTTCCAAGCAAGCCCCTAGTGACATACTTCTTCCAGCAAGGCCTCACGTCTTAACCCTCCCCAAACCAACTGGGGATCAAGTATTCAAATACCAAAGACTTATGGGGGACAGCTCATTCAAACCACCACTTTCATAGATGAGGCTTACACAACAAAGACAAGAATGGGGAGTGTCTGTTACTGTTCTACTGCTGTGAAGAGACACCATGACCAAGGCAACTTATGATAGAAAACAATCAATTGGGGGTTTGCATACTGTTTCAGTGGGTGAACCTATGACCATCATGATGGGCAGCATGGCAGCAGGTAGGCAGGCATGGTGCTGGAGGTGCTATAGCTGGGAGGTTGCATCTAATTCACAAGCAGGAAGCAGAAAGCTAACTGGGAATGGCATGGGCTTTTGAAACCTCAAAGCACCAGTGACACACCTCCTCCAACAAGGTCACACCTTCTAATCCTTCCCAATCAATTCCACCAACTGGGAACCAGACATTCAAATATCTGGGCCTATGGGGGCCATTCTCATTCAAACCACCACAGGTAGTAATTAAAGAGCACTTTGATCTGTGTATATTGGTGCACGGCTTTTAATCCCAACACTTGGGAGACAGAGGCAGGAAGATCTCTATGAGTCAGAGGCCAGCCTGGTCTACTTAGTGAGTTCCAGGCCAGCCAAGGCTACATAGTGAGATTGTAGCTGCAAAAAAGCCATTTTGTGATTGGTGGAATGGATGTCCCATTCTGTGGTAGAGTTAGAGATCAGAGGACAACTCAGGACCAAGGTCCAAAAAGGGCTTAATCGTCTCTTGCCAATTGATCACTGACTTAGTAAGAGCTCTTATGTATCTGAACACATGTGTAAAAGACTCAAAAATAAAGACAGCTAGGAATCTAGGAGACTATAGCTTAGAGAAGCAGCTGGTCATCTTGCACCCCTACCCAGGGAGCAGAGAATGCTTATGCTCACTCAGCTAGTTACCTCTTTTTATGCGGTCCAGGACCCCAGTGCAGAATGCTAATGCCCACTTTTAGGGTGGGTTTTCCCACCTAAATTAACCCAGCCAAGATAATTCCCCAGGAGCATATCTAGAAGTGAATTTAATTTAAATAATCTCCTACAAGTATGCATACAGTCTAGTCTCTTAGGTGAGTCCATATCCTTTCAAGTTGACAGTCAACACTAACCATCACATCTAGAGTCCATGTGTTAGAGGCTTCATCCCAAGGGTGGCATTGTTGGGAGCCAGTAGAGCCTTGAAGTGGGGCCTTCTAAGATTTCCTTATGTTATTGAAGGAACACCCTTGAAAGAGAGGATCCCAGTCCATCTTCTTCTCTTTGCTGTGTGGGACTTGTTTTCTCTCTACCACGTGCTCCTACCAATACTGCCATGGATTCATTCAAAGCAAATATGGGCACTTGATCATTGACCAGAACTTTAAAAACTATGAAGCAAAATGAGCCTTTAAGAGCCAGTGAGAGGCAGGGTGGTGGTGGCACACTCCTTTAATCCCAGCACTTGGGAGGCAGAGGCAGAGGCAGACTGATCTCCAGGTTTGAGGCCAGCCTGGCCTACAGAGTGAGTTCTAGTACAGCCAGGGCTGCACAGAGAAACTCTGTCTTGGAAAAAAAAGAGCCAGTGACATAGTTCATTCAGTGGTGAAGCCTGACAGCCCAAGCTCTGTCTCCAGATCCCACAGAGTAGAAGGAAAGAACATACTGTCATGAGTTTTCCTCTGATGTCCACCTGTGGCATGCACATGCCACTCCCCCTAGCCACACACAAAGTAAAAGAATCAAATGTAAAAAAGCTGAAAATTTAGTTATTTCGAGTGTTTTGTTACAACAAGGCAAAAGTAGCACAGGAAAATGGTACCAAGCTGCAAGGCTATTGCTAGACAATACCTGACTATGTAGAAGGGCTTTGGGAATTGGTTTGCATGAGGAGTTTGGCATTGCAAGACAGACAAGGCTAGTGATAAGAGTTTAACAGGTTGGGGCTGGAGAGATGGCTCAGAGATTAAGAGCACTGCTTGTTCTTCCAAAGGTCCTGCGTTCAATTCCCAGGAACCACATGGTGGCTCACAACCATCTGTAATGAGATCTGGTGCCCTCTTCTGGCCTACAAACAGAACACTGTATACATGATAAATAAATAAATCTTAAAAAAAAAAGAGTTTAACAGGTGAACCTGATGTAGATTCTGATGACCAGAATTCTGAATAGTCCAGCCCATGCTAATGTGGACCCTATGTAGCTAGAGTTTTCCTGCCTGGCCCATAGTCAGGACAAATCTCTTTCACCTGCCAGTCCCACAGCCGCTCAGACCCAACCAAGTAAACACAGAGACTTATATTGCTTGCAAACTGTATGGCCGTGGCAGGCTTCTTGCTAACTGTCCTTATATCTTAAATTAATCCATTTCTATAAATCTATACCTTGCCACGTGACTTGTGGCTTACCGGCATCTTCACATGCTGCTTGTCATGGTGGCGGCTGGCAGTGTCTCCTCCCACTTTCCTGTTCTCTCAATTCTCCTCTCTGTTAGTCCCACCTATACTTCCTGCCTGGCCACTGGCCAATCAGTGTTTTATTTATTGACCAATCAGAGCAATTTGATATACAGATCATTCCACAGCACTTCCTCTTTTCTTTTTTTTTTCAAAAAGGAGGGTTTTAACCTTAACATAGTAAAATTACATATAATTTGAGAATTTGGGTGCAGCTTCTCTTACTACTTCCTGTTGGAGGGGGGCACTGTATCTTATGGGGACACAAAGAAAACTTTAGGATTATGGAGTAGTCCATGAGGCTGTATTGTCTGAGCCAGTTGCCTTAAAACCGTTCTGGATGTTGGATCATCTGGGCCATGGTGTCATCAGAGACCTTTCAGGGGGTCTTGGCTGGTCAAACCTGATGTATCTTAATCTGGAACAAATCCATAGCCTCTGGCTTTCTGTGGAAACAAAAGCAGAGCTTCCTTTCCAAAGCAACATATCTTTACATCCAAATTTTGAAATCAAGGTACCTTTAAAATATACATTTTGGCATAACTCAACAGCTTTTGCAATCAAATGTTTTTCTTCAGTTACGAATATCAAAGAGAACATAATCCAGATTCTCTGTGTGGTAGCCATCTTTACGTGGCTTATTTTTTATATTACCTTGAGCCTATTGCTTTAAACTGCAGCATTCTAAGACTGAAAGAGCGCTGTGGCTGCTGGCTCCGCCCACCTCAGCTTCCCAATATGGCGGTGATACATTTACCACCAGCTCTGGGAGCCTTCGTGGGTCTATGCTTCTATCAAAGCAGTGTGTAGCCCAGAAACCTCTTTTTTTTTTGTTTTGTACTAGCAAAGGCTAAATCCACCACGAAGCTTAATGTGTCACTTGCAGAGACCTCATTCCTGCCATACTGCAGGTTGAGTGCACACATCAGGAACCCGCCATAGTAGCTCAAACATGCAGGCTGCCACTAACTTGAGAGAAAAAACTAGGAACTGTTTTTAGCTCCATTTTAGAATCTTTTTTCTCAGGTTTTAGGTGGAAACTCTTGCCAACATGTTGGGCACCATTTGTAGCTAGAGTTTTCCTGCCTGGCCCACAGTCAGGACAAATCTCTGTCACCCGCCAGTCCCACAGACACTCAGACCCAACCAAGGAAACACAGAGACTTATATTGCTTACAAACTGTATGGCCGTGGCAGGCTTCTTGCTAACTGTTCTTATATCTTAAATTAATCTATTTCCATAAATCTATACCTTGCCACGTGACTTGTGGCTTACCGGCATCTCCACATGCTACTTGTCATGGCGGCGGCTGGCAGTGTCTCCTCCCACTTTCCTGTTCTCTCAATTCTCCTCTCTGTTAGTCCCACCTATACTTCCTGCCTGGCCATTGACCAATCAGTGTTTTATTTATTGACCAATCAGAGCAATTTGATATACAGACCATCCCAGAGCAACCCTACTCGGAATTGGACTAGAGACCACCCTTGTCATATGCTATAGCGAACAAACAAACAAACAAACAAACAACAAACAAACAATATACCTACATTTTATGCATGCCTTAAAGACTGTAATGAGAGGCCAAGCTTAAAGGTAGTGAGCTAGTGTAACTGGTGGGTGGGATTAGAAAGGCAGCAAAATACACAGGATTCAGTAGCAACATTGCTGGCTGCTTTTACCCATGTTTACAGTGAGAATTGACAATAACAACAACAATAAAAAAAACAAAGAAGTATTTGAAAATTTTAGAGCTCAACTAGAAAAAAAGTCCATGTAAAGGTGTAGATTGTTAATATTGAAAAAGAAGGCCAGCACTGTGCTGGGACAAACAGGAAGAATGTCTCTACTTCAGCAATTGCCAAGGCCTCAGCTATCACTGGCTTAGGGATATAGAAGTGCAAATTCGTTCTGAAGATAGCCCAGACCAGAATCTGTCTTTGCATTTATTTATTTAGTTAGTTGTTTATTATGTGTGTGGGGGGGGCACTTATGTGGAGGTCAGAAGATAGTTGCAGAAGTCAATACTCTTTCTACCATGTGGGTCCTGGTGAGGAAACTCAAGTAGTCAGGCTTGGCAGCAAGCCTCTTTGTCCACTGAGCTGTCTTACTGGCCCTGTGTATAATTCCTTATAGCCTCACTGTAAGGATTCTGTCCTTAATTACGTCACCATAAAGCGGGTGGGCCCTCTGTGTGCCCCCTTCTCTCTTTCCGCTCTCTCCTTCTGTCTTCCCTCTCCCCC